>JASGAU010378057.1:0-15502 GCA_030220045.1 Australoheros facetus
ACACACACACACACACACACACACACACACACACACACACACACACACACACACACACACACACACACACACACACACACACACACACACACACATTCCAAGCTGCTAAAGTCACTATACCAAAGTCTGCAAAAGAACAAAAACACACAGATTTACGCTCAAACTAATGGATGGCACGTTTGTAAAAGCGATGTAACACAGTGGAGTCGGCAGGAAAATTCAAGCATGACTCTTGTGAGGCAGCACACAGCTTCAAAACAGTCTCCAGATTATTTTCCTTATCCTCATTGATAATCAATCACCCCGATCAGTTCAGACAGGATATCCCATTAGACACCCACGCACCATCTCATTATCCCAAACCCACAAAAGTCAGCTTACACCACTCAAGTAAAACTTTCAAGCACTCACTCCCTGCCCGTCTCTCTTTTTCACACTCATAAATGCATAATATCACTCGCATACAAAAGATGAGGCAATTCCCACTGCTGCACCTATTATGCTCAACACAGCAGTGGGAATTGACTGAGCGTTTATTATCAAGAGAGATTCTCCTCAGAATCTTAAGACTCTCTGACAGAGAGGCAGAGTAGTCCAATTAGAAACTGATAGGATGACAGAGGTTACAGAGGAGGTGAGGGGAGGATGGAGGATACAGTGTGGGTGCGCCTTTCCTGTGGACCTTAATTAGTTCTTAGTTGTATTGTTTGAATCAGGGAGAGTACATTAACCTCCAACCCTGATCAAAGGCCTTACTAAACACCAGAGGCACACACAGTCAAACACATGCACAGCTCTGTACTAATTTACTAATATAGACCTTCACTGTCTGGTGTACATCTCACTACTCTAAAGCTGACACTAATTAACCTTTGTTTCAAAGTTTGTTCATAAACAAGCATTATCTGTAACTCAAGACTGAGGCTTTTCTTTTTAAACCCTAAAAATGTCTGTTGGGGATTTATATTGGACCCACACATTTACAGTATGACAATGGTAAATGCTCATATTAAACATAGTTTTAAATAACAAAGTCAGCATATGTACAAGTGGAGCTCGACTGATATCTGGGCAGAACCAGTATATCAGCTGATATTAAGTACTTGCCAAAATATCGTTATCAGTATTTTTAAACAGCCGATAAATTTTAATTTAAAAATTAAAGAAGAGACAAGAAAAACCATGTCATGAGTGTTGATGTTGCGCTCTGCAACTTTCCTGTTAGCAGAGTCAGGCAGAGGGTAAATGAGTAATTCACAACTTGTTACAGTATGACAATAAAACTGCATATTCTCATATCTTAATAAGGACTCATAGATATTTACACATAACAAATGTTGGAGAAATCTATTCATGTTTCATGTATCTGAAATCATAGATATATTGGACTTTTAAAATCCAAGTATCAGTATTGGTCTTAAAAATCCTATATGTGTAAGTACTGTGACTGAGCTAAACACTTGTTTTCAGAAACAAAATTGTTCCAAAGTCTCAAAGAGCTGTCATATCCAGAAGAGAAAAATGAAGAACACCACAAGAAATTTCTAGTCTCTCTCTTTAGCCTGCAACGCAACACCAAATATAAGAGATGCCACCAAAAAGAAATTACTGCCAAGTCTAATATAAGGGAGAAATTGGTGTCTTTGAAAGCCATGCAAAGCATCACCTAAAGTAAGGACATGCTTGAGCAAGATGTTTTGGCTATGAGTAAATTTGACTGACTGTATAAAAAAATCCAATAGCGCTCAAAAATGACTGACCCAAACCAGGAAACGCTGCTATGACCACTAAAATTAGAGGCTGGTGTGATATATATGATGACTATACACTGAAATCTCACTTGACAGGAAAAAGCTCCCTATATTATTAACTCTCCATTTAAAGTCTTGAAATGCCACTGCATTGAAATTAAAAAGTTAGAATACTCAAGATGTTATTTTCTGCAGAAAAAGGGCAATAGTTAAATGGGTACCCTTTTATTTTTAGTTCATGGAATGGCAAAATTTACCTAAACTTCTCTGTATGATAAACCTCCAAGTGTTACAATCGGTTCCTTATTTTTGCCCACCCAATCTAAACCGAGAAAATGACAACTAAACTGGGGGCTTACAGATGTGATGACCAGCCAAAATCACCTTGTTTAGGCTAATGTGAAATCTAAAACCCCAGACTGTTTCTCTCTAGGATATAATTAAGAGCACACATGCACGGACACACAGACACATGCACTCGGTGTGCTGACAAGTCTTTGGCTCCCACTGGATTAATACTTGAGAACTTGCTTAAACCCACAAAAAAAGACAATTACACACATCTGCAAGCCATTAGGTCTAATCACACAGTGCAACAAAGGCAAAATAATGGAGACCGTGCATTGGTTTCACCTAAATATGTAGTCAGGACTGGAAACTACATGCAGAGTTTACTACTACTACTACTACTACTACTACATCTCTCTTCATAATGGGAATAATCATCAGCACAAAAAGTCTTCACCAAAACCTTATTGTTGAGTTTCTACTATACATGGAGAGCAATAGACCCAGCATTTTATACAACTCTTGTTCATCTTTCCCCCCCTTACACACCATCTCCTGTGTGGTGAAGAACAAAATGGGATTAAAAGGGATAAGTGTGAGTGTCGAGCCCATAAATAAACTCTACTATGTCACAGACAATGAAGGTGACACACAGTAACTGGCATATTTTTAGGGTAGAACAACATGTCAGTTCCTGTTGCCTGTTCTTCCAGTTTTTCTTTTTTTTGTCAGGTTGTCTCCAAAGTGACATATACCCGTTACCTGTTTTGTTTAATTGTACTAACAAAGCATTCAGGAGTGAAACTGTGTTCAGTCAGTGCTTTTGGGATCATTGTTCTGGTCTTCCTTTCAACAGAAGCAAAGCAAGAACAACCCACTCAAAAAAAACCCTGCTCTCTAATTGTCTTGCTGTGCGATATTTGCATAACAGACTTGTTATTATATATGCATATTTAATAACCTATTTTATTAAAGTGTTCCTTAGCAGAAAAACAAATGTCTATGCACTGGTGTCACTGAGGTGCTGCTAAAAAAAAAAATCAAGCTGTGTTCATTTTCCTTGACAGCTGAGCTAAATGATTGCTTTTGTTCATTTCCTGCACTTCTGAAATCCACACTGCTTGGTGAAGCCGATTCGTAGATTGATGTCTCTACACATAAATGATAAAAACAGTATGAATAAGCATTCTGAATAACCTGAGTCTGTTTTACGAATCATGTGGTGCAAGAGTTTCTTGGAAAGACCATTGATTTTTTTTTTTTTTTTTCCCATTCTGTCTTTAGTAAGAGTAACAATAAAAATCAAGCTGTGACGAAGTTTGAAAGATAGAAAATGATTTTCCCCATTCGGCTGTGTACCTGCCTGCCATAGAGTCTAGAACGGCTCATTAGATGGCTTTGCAGAGTGTGAAAACTGCAAATTTAAAATTTGTCAATAAAACACAAACACACTCCTGGTGTGGTGATACCAGCATTATGCTAAAGAAGTTAAAAAGCATTTCTATATCTTGACAAGCAGCTCAAATCACAAAGAAATTCACTGTTTTCTTTTAGTTCTAAAATACTCTACGTGTAAATGATAATCTCAGTAGACTCTCAGTATGTGGAAAAACACATTTTTCCTCAGACACCTGAGGCACCTTTACTTTCAGCCTCCTTTATTTAGCACTGAGGTGTCAGATTTCAGCCATTTACAAATTGGCTCACATTTTGATTCCAACTACACACCTGCGAAGTCACCCTGTCTTATATGGTTGCGATGCTACGGTGTTGACAAAATACGTCCACGGACGTATTTTGCTTGCACTTTTGCAATTTTTGCCTGTGCTCATACCTGGTGTAAATGCCATCCAGTATGCCCACACAGGCCTCTGAGGCTGGGACGTAGGAGCCCATCTGAGCCATTACACAGATAAGAGCAACCTGGCGAATGTAGGAGCTCTTACCCCCCATATTAGGCCCAGTGATTATCATTGTTCTCCTGCCGTCACCCTAAAAGGAGGGAGAGAGAAGAGGATAACTGTGACATTGACAGAAGGCAAATGAGGAGAGACAGAAAAAGATATTTGCATGCTGTCCTGCACAGCTGAAGCTGTGGGTGGACTGAAAGCTTGGCTTCCCTTCCCATTGGCTTGTGCTTCTGTTGCAAGATTAACCTACACCCACACCAGCGCTGAGCTAGGAAGCATGTGTGTATTCATGTATCGGTGTGGTTTCATGCAACTCTACGTGTGTAAGACAACGTCTGTGTGCCTTTGTAGTTTTGTTTTAACAAGCAGGCAAATGTGTGTGTTTTGGCTCCACCTTTTTTTTTTTCCTCAAAGTTCTCTGAATGAGCCTCTGTGTGTGTGTGTGTGTGTGTCTGTACCTGTAATTCAGTGTGGTTGGGCACATACTGGTTGTGCTCTCCCATCAGTAAATCAATAGCAGGATGTCTGCCATCCCTGATCATAATCTGGCGCTTGTTGTCACACATCTCTGGCCTAAACACAAAGCAGTCAGTTAGGTGGGTGTACACACACACGCGCACACTCATACCTACATACCCACTCCCACACAGAGTGTAAAGATGCCATGATTTACTTGCTATCTGAGCTTTAATGACTAAGAATTTTAAGGAGGATCTGTATAGTTAAGAATGTACATAAAAAAAAGAGAGAATATAAGCAGTTATTTCAAAACAAGCATGTCACATAAACAAATGTTCTAAGATAAACACATATCAGGTAAGATAACTGACATACAATACCATCCTAAATAGCAGTGGAAATACAACACTTAATTTTGGGCACTTTATTATTTATTAAAAATTTAACTATAAATAAAACAATCATAATACACATACTTTGGGAAAACTTGGGAAGCTCAAACAACAGAATAACTGCTTCTTTTCACAATGGCATCGATATATCCAGTTATTCTTACGGTGAAAGATTAAGAACATTCTTGAGATGAGAAACTATAATTGTTCCTTCAGCAAAAATAAGTTCTTGCTTGCATTTTGCATAATTGTTTTGCATTTTCTTGCATGTAAAAATCCTCCCAAAACACATCAATATGAATCAAGCTTGGTCTTTATACAACTCATTCCATGCTCCCTTTTTTCTCTTCTTGAGGTAGATTAGTGTTTTTAGAGTTATTACACTACTGATATTGTATGTTCACTTCCTGTTCAACTTCAGCTCTTGAACAGATGGCCTCTCATTATCTCCGAGCACTTAGATATGATGCATAATTCATAGCTGAATCAATAACTGCAAGCTGCAGAGTGTGAGACAGTGAAACAAACCCAAACCAAAACATTTTATCCACGGTGCATCGCAGTTGGTATGAGGCTCTTTTCCTGGAAAGTTATTTGGTCGGTGCCAAACATGTCTAATGTTCTTGTGACCCTTTATCTCACTCTTGCGCTCTCGCCATCTTTGATTGATCAGTTCAGAGCACTTTATTCAAAAAGGCCCGTTTCTTTGCCAATATGTTGACAGTCTAATTGTAGTTTTTCTCTGTTATGTTTGAACAGCAAAGACTTTTTCTGGCAGGTCTTCCATGCACGTTGTATTTGTGCAACTTGCACAATCTCTCTCTTACACATGCACTTTGACCCCAACCAGCTGCAAGAATTAATTTCTGGTGATTAAATTTTGATTATTTTTGCATGACACACTCTGCTCTTTGGCCCAACTTACTGGGCCAGCCAGTCCCAAATAAAATCCTTTGTCAGACTCACTGAAAACCGCAATCTTTACTCTAAACGACCTTAGAGGGCTCTTGAGATCTTATCATGTTGACGCCACAAACTTTAATAGCACAGTAAGGCGCAGGGTGCTTTCTGCAGTTCAAACAGAAGACAAAGACTCTACAACAGCAATGTGAAGTCCATCCTTCTATATGGTCTGAATGCTGATGCATTACCAAGAAGGACATCACAGAAATCGGATGTTTCTGGCACATATGCAACATGTTCTCCCTGAACAAACGCTCAAGCGTGGAACTGTACAGAAGAACTGGCTGCATTAACATCCCCCATGAAATAAAAACAAAGACTCTAAGATGGCTGGGATATGGCCGCAGAGGATAACAGACTGCCCTCAGATGGACACCAGCATCTGAAGGAAGAGGAAGACAGTCAGACTGAATACATCATGGATGAGGTTGCTGGCTGTGTTACAAGAGACGGGTCTCTCACAGGGACAGGGACAAGCAGAAGCAGCAGCAAGATGCCCAGATGGGTGGTAGCCACAAGTTTCAGCCTCATGTCCCACATGGAATAAAAGGACTAAGAGAACAGCAGACCCTACATGCTAGAGGCTTGTAAAGGACAGGTTCTCTTCCTAAACAGGTTCTAATCATGAACACCTGAACTGGACCCTAAATTGACAGATGTGAGTGTGCAAACAAATGTGGGAGTGCACTAGCTGTTCTGTGTAGCTGATATGTTTTCTTAATTTAATTTGTATTTATTTCTCTATTAAGAGGGCCCCCTTAATAGAGATGATTAAAGGTCTTCTCTGGCAAATGGGTGAAAAAAGCCAACAATTTCCACTTTAACACATAAATCTTAACACTTCCAACAACAACAATTGAAAACTAATGACAAAGAACAGAACAAATACTGTGGAGAGAGGGCCTGAGGTACTACTGTGTGAGAAGAAGCAATACTGAAACACAGAAATTTGTAGAAATAGCATAAAGGTGTGTGTGTGTGTGTGTGTGTGTGTGTGTGTCTGTGTGTGGGAGAGAGATGTTGGAGTTCTGGCAGAGCACACTGTTGAGCGGGGTGCACACACCCACACACAGCCTGTCTGAGACTATAGGACACGACACGACCCCCAACCACACACACATAGCATCTCACACATAAAAACACATACACACATTCAATTTACATACTCAAACACATACATCAATATTTATGGTCACTGTGAGAGGACATCACCTGCAATAGTCCCCTTGTTTAGCCACCTCAGCCAATGAAAAGAGACAGTCCATGGTTGCTAGGTGACTAATAGCCCTTTTCATAGTGTGGTAGTGCTCCCCAAACTGACTGTAAAGAGGGAGAGAGAAACAGAGAATTTGAAGTGTTCTGAGTAGACAGCACTGACGGTGTACTTGACTAAAACAGACTAATTCTGGCAGGCTGAGAGCTGTGGAGGCATACCTCTGAGCCACAGACTGACATGTTTTCAGAATTTTTTTCAGCTGAGTTTATAATTTGGTTCGTGCGTGAGTGTGTGTGTGTGTGTGCATGTGTCTATGTGTCTGTCATACTCCAGAAAATTGGTCCACTCCCTCTGGCAGTCCAGCATCAGCTGCTCTCGGAGCTGCTGCAGCTTCTTGTAGCGGTCCACCAGGAAAGGAGAGTGATACCTGCTGACTGCCTTGGTGCTGGGGGTGGGGGTGGGGGTGCAAAAGGCAGGGCAAAGAATTGATTGAAGTGAAGAGTGAAACTACTGTGTTTTGACATATGAGACAAGTATAGAACACAAAAAAAATATTCATTTAAAAGTGATGTTACACAATTGCTGATACAATAATTGCTGGACACCATCTATTTTTTTTCTGTGCCCCCTTAAAACAAATCAGAGACGACTTGTTGCTCACAGACACTTGTTGCTCACAGACACTTGTTGCTCACAGACACTTGTTGCTCACAGACACTTGTTGCATATATCCACGGGTTATGACCAGATTAAACTTACAGCAAATGGATTAAAAAAAATAAAAAAATTACAATATGTAGTTTGTCTTATCCTGTAATAACACTAATGTTGTCCAGGTCCTGAAGCAGTAAATCAGCCCCAGAACATCACACTACCACCACCAGGTCTGACTGTTGGTATGGCCTTCTTTTTATGAAATACTGTGTTGGTTTCAAACCAAGTGTAATGGGACACAAACCATCCAAAAAGTTAAACTTTTGTCTCGTCAGTCCACAGAATATTGTCCCAAAGTCTCGGAGATCATCAAGATTTTGGCAAATGTGAGATGAGCCTGTGTGTTCTTTTTGGTCAGCAGCAGTTTTCTCCTTGCAAGTCTCCCATAGGTGCCATTTTTTCCTCAGTCTCTTTTTTATTGTTGAATCATGAACTCTGACCTTAACTGAAGCAAGTGAGGCCTACAGTTCTTTAGATGTTGTTCTAGGTTCTTTTGTGACCTCCTGGATGAGTCATTTTGGCCAGCCACTCCTGGGAAAGTTCACCACTACTCCCAGTTTTCTCGATTTGTGGATAATGGCTCTCACCGTAGTTCAATCGAGTCCCAAAGCCTTAGAAATGGCTTTGTAACCCTTTCCAGACTGATAGCTGTCAATGACTTTGTGTCTCATCTTCAGTTGTTTCTCTTTCTTTAGATTGTTGATGTGTTGCTTTTTATAGCTTTTAGAGCCTACTTCACTTTGTCAGACAGGTTCAATTTAAGTGATTTCTTGATTAAACCGGTCTGGCAGTAATCAGGCTTGGGTGTGGCTAGTGAACTCAGCTTTTCAAAAAAACAAAAACAAAACAGTGGTTAATTACAGTTAATTCATGATTTATGAGGGCAATGACTTTTTTCATACAGGGCCAGGTAGGTTTGGATAGCTTTTTTCTTTAATAAATGAAATCATCATTTAAAATCAGCATTTAGTATTTACTCAGGTTATATTTGTCTAACATTAAAATTTGTTTGATGATCTGAAACATGTGACAAATATGCAAAAATAAGAATAAAAACAAATCAGGAATACCATTTCACAGTACTGCATATGTAGCCTTAGAGGGTTTTAAGGGCTCTGACACCAAGCACATCATCAGGTGGTGGTCTTGACTACATGCTGAGGGAATTTCAGTTAATATCCTGCACTGACTTGTGAACCCCTTGTGCTGGCTTGGCTGATCTGCTTCTTATATTGGTGGCTTGGATAGATTCCCCAGCCTGTTCTTTGACTGGACACTGCTCCAACCAGCACCCTCAATCAACCACTCTTCCCTTACACAGAAGCTTATAATCCTCCCTGACGGATTAAAGGGAAGCCTCATTTTGAGTGTGTTTCCCTAAAGTGGTAAATGGACTGGTTTTTATGTAGTGCTTTTCTACTCTACATGAGCACCCAAAGTGCTTTATCCAGCATGTCTCATTCACCCATTCACACACACATTCATACAAGCACTTTCTACATCTAAGTGCTTTCTAACATCCACACACAATCACACTCCGATGAACCAATCAGGATCGACTCGGGGTTCAGTCTCTTGCCCAAGGATACCTTGGCATGCAGACTGGAGCAGCAGGGATAGAACCACCAACCTGCCAATTAGTAGATGACCTGCTCTTCTTGAACCACAGCCCCAAGAACTGTGACAAAAAGACAACCATTAAGCTCCTCACAGGTGCTCTTTACTGATGTTATGTCTAAGACTGCTGTTGTACATCTTCTCCGAGCCCATTGGTGGTATCTGCATGTTTACTACTGATAACAGAAACCTGTCAACCACTCTACCTTTCTTCAACACCAAGGACCTTAATTATTCCAGATTAAATGTCATTCTTGATTGACAACGTACAGGATCCAGTCAGCTTCAGGTGGACCCTTGAACCATATACGATTTATCTTTATCGTTGAGGGATCAGAAGTCTCTGGATGTAAACCACTTACCAACAATATAATGAAGATTTAAAATATGACCATCAAGGAACCCTTGGCTACTATCTTTGTCAACCTCTGGGGACAAAAGCCACTGGGTTGCTAGTGGGTTGCTTCAGGGCTACTAGTGCCATGAATGTCTATAGTTATGTTTTGTTTTCCACCAAATCTGAGGGAAATACAACCTTGTTCCAATAAAGTTGGACACTAAAATGTAAGTAATACATAATACAACAATATAAACATCAGATGTTAAATATGAGAAATTTAACTTGTATTTAACAGGAAAGGCTCGTTTTCAATGTGACACCAGCAAAATATTTTGAACGATTTGGGGGAAGGTCAGAAAAAAAACCAGAAGAGTTTTTTAATGAGCAAAAATAAAACAACTGCACACCTGGTGAACCATCTCAAACTTAATTTGGTTAATTTGCAGCTGGTGAGTAACAAAGAGGATCCCAGAGAGGCTGAATATTTTATTATTATTACTGTATGAGTGTGTTAAGCATAATTTCTCAAAAAATAATGCGTTTCTCTTTTTTTTTTCCCCAACCACAGTTCATATCCTGTTTTTTTTTAACCACTTAGATATAGGGTAACTTGCTGCATCTGTGTGTTTTTTTTTATTTATAGACAACTTAAATAAATAAATAAAGTCAATGGAACGCATAAATCACACATCAGATCTTGAAAAATGTTAAACCAACATAACTTTTTTAAGACCAATACCAACATTTGGTGATTTAAAAAGATTTGATAATCTGATAAATCAACTTTTTTTTCTGTCAGACACTAAATATAAATACAGTTCCCTAACAATTATTATATGTAGTTATTTATTCACCCACGTTCACCAGCATTTCAGCTGGCTCCGTTTTTGTGTCCTCAAACACTTGTTGCCAACAGAGAAGTTGTAGAGTGAATATGGTTGAAGTGTGTTTCTCCCGCCTCTTCTTTACTTTTTCATTTATCACTCGTTAAAAATGCCGAACAGATATAGCAGCAAGTAGCGAATATCAGCCAATATGTTGGCCCTGCCCTTTTATCAGTCGAGCTTTGCTTGTACACATGCTAACTTCATTATTTAAAACTGGCTAGATCCCATTTTACCCTTTAATTTATCCTTTTCATTCACTTGTGTTTTGGTGGTTTGTTCTTATAAAACATGTATATATCAATTCAATTCAATTCTATTTTATATATATATAGCGCCAAATCACAACAGTCGCCTCAAGGCGCTTCGTATTGCGGGTAAAGACCCTACAATAAGGATATGATTGGCACATTTACTTTCTGTGGTGTTGATATTATTTGTATTTTATATATTGATAAACAACGTTTTATGACCCTTTTTTTTTTTTACAGTATCAGTTTTAGAAAAAAATGCACAACATAGCACCTTTCCTCAGAATTGCACAACTAATTCCTGGAGGTTTAATTTAAAAAATAAAGTTAGATAATTCAGGAGTAATATTTGACATCATACAATAAATATTAAAAAGGATAATCAATGCTACCGTCACAGAAAAACTAGTACATGTAAGTAAGTGTTGTTTGTACTGCAGCGGTGAGTGAGCTGACCTGCTCATTTTGACCCAGTCAGGTGGAACAATGGATGACAGAGAGTTCTTCACCTCAATCAAAAACTAAAGGCAGAGGAGAAAGAGGACGACTGATAAATAAGACCAGAAAAGACAGAGAAAATAATGTGTCACTCTTGATTATAAACTGGCAACCACAGACACAAAACACACAGACATCAGACCAGCACTGTTGCT
Organism: Australoheros facetus; assembly: GCA_030220045.1. Taxonomy (NCBI): domain Eukaryota; kingdom Metazoa; phylum Chordata; class Actinopteri; order Cichliformes; family Cichlidae; genus Australoheros; species Australoheros facetus. Next base: position 11,439 of record JASGAU010378057.1, read on the forward strand.
GAGTCTTCCACCCAAATGCCATCAATCCTCCCACCTTTTTTTTCATTCTCAGCCACACACACACACACACACACACACACACACACACACACACACACACACACACACACACGGTACCTCCTGTCCTGAGACAGTCGTGTAGTCAAGCGTGGGGGCCTTCAGCTTCAGACGTATGTCTTTGCGGTGGTCTTGAATCTCACAGAGGACAGTCTGGATCTGCTCCGTTCTTTCCTGCAGCACTGGGAATCCAGACAGATCTGAAAACAGCTCCGTCTTATTCCCCGACCTGTACAAATATACGATCCAAATGTGACAGTTCCTGGTAATATATCACACCACATTTCCTGAGAGAGGAGCCTGTTGTCAGTCTGACCTTTTAGTAATGAAAACTGAGGAAAAGAATTATCCATGTGGCACTAGGAGGCCTTTGCCTCCATGCCAACTGTTGATCACACATTTATGGAGTGACAGCAGGCATCTCCCACTGTGCTCTATCTTATATTTGTCAGCCCAGTTTTGTGTTGCTGTGTTGTTTTTCTGATTGCACTGTTGAGTCAATTAAATGTTTTTTTTTGTTTTTGTTTTGTTTTTTTGGGGGGGGGGGGTGATGTCAGCTGGTTAGACTAATTTATTTATTACTGCACCTATCACTATGCACGTATTTAACTATGAATTATGTATCACTATGGATTTAAAATAAAAACAAATGTCTGCAATCTCAAAGTGGCTAGTGGAGATGGCCACTCCAGATCCTTCACTTTTTCTGCTGCAGCCAATGACAGGATGACTTGGCCTTGTGTTTTGGATTATTGTCATGTTGGAACGCCCAAGTGTGTCCCATGCGCAGATTCCGGGCTGATGAATACATATTTTCCTCCAGTATTTTCTGAAAACGTGCTGCATTCATCTTGCCATCAATTTTGACCAAGCTCCCTGTGCCTATGTAGCTCACACAATCCCAAAACATCAGCGATGGAATTGACCAAACAACAACAACAACAACAACAACAACAACAAAAAAATCACGAATTTTTTCAGGGTATGTAAACGTTTAAGCACAACTGCATTTATTTTAAATGCAAAAGATATTTAACAACCCAAAATGCATGCCAGGTCTCTACCAATGTGACTCAGCCCTCCAAATTCATTCTATGAAAGATGAAGAAGTTCTGTAGTAGAAAGGCAGATCTGCTGAGCAGAGTGGATAGTGAGCTAAGATTGTGTAAATATGCCGTTTTTAACGTGTGGCATAGTGTAGTTGTATAAAAGATGAGGTCCACGGTGAAATTAAAGAACAGCAGGATATGAGCGGTACTGTGAGTGGTCCAGAGATGCACATAAAGATGATTAAATCAGGTATGATTTCTGAATTTTATTGGTGGAGTCCTTTTGATTGTATGAAAACAAAAAAAGGAAGAAAGATTAAAAGATAATGAAAAAGTAATCCCTAGCTTCTGCACTGCACTTTATTTCCAAAACACTACAAGTCTGCGTGTATATAATACAGCAATCTAAGTTGTGCAGTATTGAATACATCATATTCTTTTATGATCAAGAATAATGACTATTAAGACAACAAGCTTTAGATCAAGTTCTAAGCAGCCAATCAGTCACCCACAGTAAGAAATTAAATTTGACTTTTTTCCTGTAGAAAACGTTCATCCTTTTGAAATTGAAGCAATAATCCTGACTGATTTAGTTTTGTTAACCCAACAGCCCTGAACTTCCACTTCCACACCTATGCCACTAGATACTTACTTTGCTGCCTTTTCATTGAGCACCTTTAGGAAGCTGTGAGCTGGAATCAGCTGGTCTGGAGTGTCCAACAAGAGGCTTCGAAGTAGCACTGAGCTGATCTGGGACTGTATGGCTGGGAGTAAGGTCTGCAGTTCCAACCCCAGGCGAGAAAGACTGCTACTAATGAGGTAAAATTCCTGAGTAGATGACTGGAAACACAAAAACAAACACAGAAATATGTATTATGAAGCATAAATCTACAACATAAATTGTTGTTTTGGACATACTGTATCAAACTGTAGCAACTGATATTTCTCATTTATTAAAGAATTGCAAGAAAGACTTAGACACTCACTGTTGTACCTCTCTCCTGGCCACCTCTGTTACACACAGATGATGATTTAAACCAAAAATTTTCAAACCTGGGTTCATCAGACCTGTTCCAATGGATTTTCAGTCCAGTTCTTTTGTAATTTGACATACCTCATCATTTCCTCCCCATTTCCCTTCCTTAATAATGGCTTCTTGACAGCCATCGTTCCACTGAGACCATTACTGATGAGGTTTCAGTAGATGGATCAACTGAAGGGCCAAATGCAACTCTCAGGTCCTGTGTCAAGTCTTTGTTCCTATTTCTTAAGCACATGTCTTTCAGATATTGTTCATCTGAATGTATAGATTATTTTTACACCTCCCACTCCTCCTTTTGTCCAGTTTCCTCAGCTTTTTCAAGGATGCAATGCACACCGTGCTGAGTTAGGCCAAGTTTTCAGCTAATAGCTCTTTAAGAAATACTATTTTATGCTTGTCAAAGTGTTATCTTTAACATTTTTCACAGAGTCAACTAAAGAAATGGGAACAAACTATGTGTTATTGCAAGAAGCTGCCTAAAGATACAATTTAGCTTCTGCCAAGTTGTCTGTTACAGTATATGTACTGTAGACACAACAGTGTTTCAACCCTTAATTTAGGTGCCTTTTTTATGCCAGAATGAATCATAGGTCAGGGTTAAGTGGGTTAAGAAATAAACAAACAAACAAAAAAAAAGAGAAAACATTCCTCTGAGAATCATCAGGTAGAAAGACTGGACTGAAAATGAGTGAAAAAGCAGCCAATGTCCAAAGAAAAACTTTGAAATACCTTCAGAAAACCTGGAGAAGCATTGTGCCAGACCACTAATTAAAGAAAAAATACAAGAAAGTCTGGCTCCTTGGAGGCAAAATATAAAAAAAAAACATGGGTGGCTCGAGGCTTTTGCGCAGCACTGTATGTTCATGTTTGTGGGCGTGTTGTATTCTTAGGGTATTCTGTAAGCCAGGAAGATTACATCATTAAATCTCACTGGACACAGCAGCTGAGCTTTAAGAGTAACCATCTATTACAGCCACAGACTGTGAGAAAACACCACTCATTACCAGCAACAGCCTGCAAGTCTTTACACCAGGCAGCAAAAAAAAAAACCCCACCACACTTCAAAATAAAAAACATTGTAATTTATTTATTGTATTATACATGAAATAAAAACTTATAGAACTATGGATACAGGATTTATTTAAAATAACTGGTGCTATTTGCTATCTATTAGGAAGCAAATAATACATTTTAATTTCTTTAAATTGCAACTGATGATCCACAACATAGAAAACAAAGCAGCTTGAAATCAATAACTTTTGTGTTTCCTCAAGATCAGTGCTGTGGCTTTAAAAATAAAAGTCCCAATTATTTCAGATTGAATCAAATTAATGAATAATCAATCTCCTGCTTGGAAACATCTCTGTGGAGAGGTGATAATGTAGCTTATATTGACTTTCTATTGCTATTAGCAACATTAGTTTATAGTACCTAGTCTTGACCCTCGGGTTAATGAGGGGTCACGATGTCAGTGGTTTATGGTATTAATCACATGCTGCAGTTTTAATGCTCTTGCCCCCTTGCTGCTCTTTTATGAACCCAAACGGACAACAACTGGAGACCACAGGCCTACCCTCCCTCCCATTATGTCAGTGGAGCCGTGGAGACACAGGCCATTACACACAAGCCCATTTATCTAGAGATGGGCAAAATGACAATTAAGCCCCCTCTGTGTGACTGCTGCATGTGTGTGTATGCGCTTGAGAGTATATGTGCGCTAAATGGCATTTGATCATTTTCTTTCAGCAACAGATGAAGGAGTCCAAAAGTTGAACATAAAACAAGACGTCAAACTCAGAACCAAAGTGCCTTTTTCATCATTACACACACACACACACACACACACACACACACACACACACACACACACACACACACACACACACACACACACACACACACACACACACACACAC
>JASGAU010378069.1:0-16935 GCA_030220045.1 Australoheros facetus
AAAATGTGTTTGTTAGCATGTGGCTAAAGTGCAGCCTAATCCTGAATGTTAAGCAGATTGGTAACAGCCTGCTAGGTTCTAACAGGTCAAGATGTCTAGCCAATTTTGCAGGTATTTATAATGTTCTACATCTGAGATCTCTGCCTGGAGCGTGGGCAGTACTGAAAATGTCTTGTTTTTAGAAACACACATTTTACAGGGATGGCTAAAGAAACTGATCTGCTCCTGTGTAAAACGCCACAGAGCACTAAAGGCATTTGTTCAGTAGTAAGTTGAATAGTTTCCGCTGGTTTTCACACTTTGACACAATGTCAGTAACATTCACACTGCTGCTCATACCTTGAATGTCTAACATTTCTGTTATAGATACGTTCAGGTCGCAGCTTGTGCTTTTGAGCAAAGCCCACGCTCCTCCTGGTGTGTGTTTATGTGAGGAAGTATAAATCTTCTGGAAAAGCAGCAGTGTGGAATTTTGCTAAGAACAAAATTTGAATATCTTGCATTCATCTGTGACTATTTGGAAGTCAGACCGCATTAAAAGTTAATATTTCAGGTATGTTATAAATGATAAAAGGCAACATTTGACCAATAAGCACTTGATAAATAGCATCACACAAAGCTGAGTTTGGGTTGTAATACATACCAATAACTTGTCCTCTGAGATCTTTCATAAAAGAATGCTGGCATCAAACAGCAGGAACACTCCAGCATATGAATGATTGCGAGGTGAAGGTAGCAGCAGCGGTTTTTAACAGCAGGCATGACCACACCATGTCTCTGCAGCGTCCTTCTCATCACAGTCGAGCTTTATTGTAAATACTGTGACTTGTTTTTGAGGGGGCGTGGTGTTCTCTCTTATTGCACACTTGTCCCAGCTTCCTCATTTACATACATAAGGCATGCTGTGTGGGGTTTGAGAATAAGGAACAATAGATATAATAAATATGATCCTTTCCTGAACCCTTTTTTAAAATTTATTTATTATGTGAGCAGTTTTCCTTCCACTTCTTTCTAGATTCGATGTGTTGTTTAGCTTTTGCAAAGAAATGCATATGAAGTTTTCAAGTCACTGATTCACTTTGATAATTGTATCAATACATTATTTTCTCTCATGCAAACGAGTTTCCATCCTTCCGTTTGAACCGTCGTCCTAACTGCACGCGGTGATCAACTTGGGCTGTAAACACGTCTGAACACTGTCTCTGCTCTGCCTTGGGGTGGCGCTGCCGTTCTAGATGAGAAGCAGAAAAGGCTTCTCACATGTGTCGCTCCCCTTGCATAATAACGGACACCCTCCATAATAAACACTTGAGTGGCACAGAACTGTTTCATTTAACTTTGTAAATTTAGAAAAGCACAATTTGGCAGATTAATATGAATTTGAGAGAACAAATCACATCGAGATACAGCACAAACTTTGGATGCAGCCTTCTGAAAATGTCAGAGGTTTGTGATATGTAAAAGGAATTTTGTCCTGTGAAGAGTGCTTTCATCTCAGTAAGAGCTCCTCTGGGTTTTTCTCTCAGCTTGTTATCACTATCATAATTTGTTGTAAAGGTTCAGGCTTTGATCTAGTCTGCAACATCATCTCTCTGTCACTTCTTTCCTGAGCCGGCCCTCATTGGGGTGAGATGTGGTACTGTGGTCGTCTGCAGGGTCACGCACTGGCTCACTTGTTTATAGTTTAACAGGACTTGACAACTTGATTTGACACATGCAGTGAGACGAAAGGTGGGGACAGCATGTGGTCTGTCCTCTATCTGTAATTTTAATTGTGGTTTCTGTCACATGTTTATCACTGGTTATACCAGATTAATGCAGCAGAAGAACATGAAAGGAACTGCTGCTCCCTGCACAAAAAGTCCCCGATCAAGTTCACAGTTTCACCCATGACTGAAGTGATGAATTGATTATTTACTTGCGTAATCTGTTATCAAGATAAGCCCATCAAAGCGCTCCTGCTTCTCTGAAGTGTTTTTGCTTTTTCTGTTTTTCGGTCACATCTTTCATAGTCAAACACCTCTCAGTGCAGTTCAGAGCAGGACGGGTCAAAGTCTGTTTCACTAAGGGCCACGCCAGGAAATGAGAACTGCATCAAGGGTCAGGGAGATATACACATTTATATTATTTATTTTTGCTTGTCATGCCATAATTGAAAATGTTGTCTTCCATGAAATTGGCTGAATGTAAATATAAAACTTTTGTTTACTTTGAAACAGTTTGGATCCAAACATTAAAACGATGCTGCAGATGATGTCTGAAAACAGGAAATGTCACAAATACGCAGAGCAGCATTTGCTGTTTGTGTTGCGTGTCAGCTTTACTGTGATGTCACTGATATGTCGGCTGGATTCAAACTTCCTGTAGTTATCAAAGTCAGAGAGGTTACATGAGTGTGGTTTGTTTTACTCAGCAGGATTATTCATAACATTACAAATCGATTTACATGAAATCTATTCCAGGGACCCCGGAATTCATTGGAAGGATTCTTTATGATTCAGTGAGCAGGCAAAATCGGACATTTCACATCATAACTTTAGAAATGCGCATCGACTCGAAATAAGAAAAATTGTGAGACGTGGTTACAATGTTCCCAAGAAAACATTAAACTAATGCAGACATGAACATCCTTCTGCATTCAGAAACTCTTTTCATACAAGGTGTGGTGTTTGTCTCAGGCTGCTTTTCGTAATGATTTTTACCAGTCAGAGCACTTTATCCACAAGTTAGTGTGAACTTCCATGAATGAGTGAAACGCTGCATTATTTGGAGCATTAGGATTCAGAAATTCAGTGTTTTGTTGTCTGCTGCAATGTTTTGCTCCTGTCTGGTCTACTTGTTGTGCTTCTGAGCAGAGAGTTGGAGCAGACTTGTGTATAATACCCACAGTGAACCCAGTTATGGCAAGTTGCTGGACCACCAGCTTCAGTGCTCCTCGGCACTGATTCTGAAGCTTCTGGAGCCCCCTAGAAGGGATAAAATACAGTTTTCCCAAAAGATATTCGCTCATTTGGGATTTAATGAGAGCCAAAATCCAAAGGCCAACGTCTTATAGATGGAGGATCACAGTCATCCTGGAAGAACCCACTCTCATCATGACACAAATGCATCACCATAGGGCAAATCTTAGGACAAGCTGATTCAAATAACAGAGTCTGAGTCTGGATTTTGTTGATGGATCCTGAAGTCCTTCTAAAACAGTTTTTAAAGCAAGCCTCAGTTTAAAGGCATCAAATAAAGGTACACACAGAGAAGAGCAGCAAACCCTGAAAGTCCTGCTGCTCTCCTCTTCTTCTGCTGGCTTCTACATCCAAAAAGATGGAGGCTGTTTGCATCAGAGTACATTTTCGACCCAGCTGTGTGGGATTTAGAAACTGCTTCCTACCTTTAGATTACTAATAAAACTGGTGTTTGGCTGTCCCACATCAGTCCTACCACTCCTACCATCCAAGTCAACAGTGGAGCTGCTCCCACTGATGGCTGCGACATCTCGTGCACAGAGCACGTTGTTCACCAAGCGCAGAACCTCCTTCCTCACTGAAGAGGATAACAGGAAGTACATGACGGGATCCAGGCAGCTGTTTAGGGCAGAAAACAGCAGAGCCACCTCGTTGGTTTTGTCAGCAACACACATCCAGAAACACGAAGTATCTGTGATCTGCGTTTTTATGTAGAACACTCTGACCATGTGATAAGGCACGAAACAGATACAGAAGAGAAAGAGGATGAAGAAGGACTTCTTGGCGGTTCGAGTGTAGTGGGTCGCATTGGGCAGATCTGGATTCGCTTGTGACGTCCTCAGCAGCTTGAGGGCGATCTTCCCATAGGACACCATCAGAGAGATGAAGACGAGCCAAAAGAGGACCACCACACACATGTTGATGTAGGCGTTCCACTTTTCATCATCCAGCTTCTTGTAGTGGAAACACCTGGAAACAGAAAATAAGTCGTGTCGGATAAGTTGGCCACTTCAGACATTTAGGAGGTTAAAAAGAGATTTGAAAGTTTTTACCGACCTTTGAATATCAGAGCGATTCTTTGATATCGCCATCCCTGAAATGACAGAAATGGCCACAATCCAGACGATGGCACAGAGGGCCAAGCTGAACTTTGGGGAACATATTTTGTGTCGCACGCCTACGCTCCGGTGGAGCTTAAAGTAGCGGTCCACACTGATCAGCCCCAGCAGAGTGATGCTAATATACATGTTCATGTAGAAGACATGGCCCACTACTTTACACAACGTGGGATCCAGATTCCATTTGTCACCTTGGCTGTGATAGAGTATCCTGAATGGCAGACAGACCACCAGCAGCAGGTCCGCGAGTGCTACGTTTATGAGGAACACCCGAACAGAGTTCTTCTTGGAGTGGACACAGAAGAAAACCCACAGAGCCACCAGGTTCCCCACCAGACCCAGGACGAAGATTATAGAGTAGCTCACAGCCAGCGGGACCTGCAGCGCATTGTCATCTCCACAAGGGTCGATGGTTACATTTGTATTTGGGATCTTACAGGAGACGTTCTTTGTCATGGTGATGTTTGGGATCAGCAGTTCTGCAGATGGGGGAGGAGCACATGGAATATTTTGTTAACTTTCAGTACTCTTTGGGAACGTGTTGGACTCTCTGTGTGGTGGCTTAATCCTACCCTTTCTAGTGATGTAAAACAGTCTGACCATCGTACCCTCAGGACCCGGAAGGCCCCAGAAACATGCGATTCATAAGCTGTGCGTGATTTCTTTAGTATCTTTTGAGCACACACAGCCAAGCAGTTTTGCAATGATGACTATGAGCTCAGTCCGATTACTGCCAAGGAGTCCTATCAAAAGATCAGTAACTGAAGTAGCAGTCAAAGGAAGCTGCTTATTTTCCTCAGAGCTCAGCATGCTTGTCTTACACAGAGTGTAGAAAACCAAAATCTGTAGCTAAATTTACAAAGAGGAACTTGTCAAAACACTCACCGAGTCATTGAAGTTCGTGGAAGAAAGCATATTCCCGTTTCTTTGAGAAAGCTTCGGTGTGGAAGGTGAGGATAAGTCCCCAATCTCACATACACACTTTAAATTTGCTGCCTTGGAAAAACCGATGAAGCTGAAGACGCTTCGCGCGTGTCACTGCGAGTTTGAGTTTCTCCTGTAGTCCATCTCACAGCGACCAGATATTAAACGGTACTGCGTAGAGTCAGCTGTTTTCCTTTTTTCTTGGCTTCCCTAATTGTCTTTTAGTTCACCGTTATGAGAAGCAGCCGCCTCCAGCTGTGCAGTCAGAAATGTTGAAGTGCAGAATGCGGCAATGCTGCATACAGACAACTTCAGACTGTGGTCACCCANCCCACAACCACCACGCAGAAGCAAAGCAGAGAAAGAGAGAGAGAGAGAGAGAGAGATGGCCTTCTGATTACACACATCAGGGCATGCTGCTCGTGTGTGCCTTTTACTTTGGACTTGATTATGTGTAGCCAACATGTGAAAGAAAAAGTTCCCCAAAATAGCATTTGATGTGCTCACATGAATGAAACGAGTTCCCTCAGAGGAAAGCACGGCCACGTTTCGTCACCCGAGCTGATGAAAACTTTGCAGGAATTATTCACGGCCAAGAATTTGGAAAGGTCTGAGCAAAAGCCAGAAGTGTAAGTCTGTGCAGCAGCTAGCTGACAGTAAAATGGCTTCTGTCAGCTGTTTGAAACATGTATAGGAATAAATGCAGAATTAACCACAAAATTAGATGGTATGATTAAAAGGGAAGCTACATACAACCACAAATGTAAATGAAGCGAGCTGTGAAACTCTAAAAGCACGTCACAGATGTGAAAAGCTTCTTGACTGAAATGTGGTCGCATTACTTTGATGCTTAGGAGGAAAATATTGATCTGTGTTTAAGGTTTAATATTTCTTCTTTTGCGTCTGTCGTAGGCGACAGCTTGGGCCCAGTAGGAGCAAAAGTAAATGTAGTATATAAAATGAACCTTAAAATCCATATGGTTCTATGATCTTCCCACACTCTTGGCTATTTGTGTGTGTGGCCGTGGTAGGTGGTGGTTTGGGTGTGTCTTTGTTATTTATAGGAGAATTGCACTCTTTAATTAGCTAAAGTCTCTCTTCCCTGCTCTGTTGTGTCGTTCTCAGCCTCACTGCGTGCTGCTGGCGTCCAAAGAGAACTCGGCTCCAGTGAAGCTGGGCGGGTTCGGAGTGGCTATCCAGCTCGGAGAGTCGGGACTGGTGGCAGGAGGTACAGTAAACACCACAACGCAGCGGGATTCTCCCTTCCAGCCTCTTCACTGTTTGTTGAGGACAGTCATGAGTATTACTGATATTACTGTGCACTTTTTGAAAATGAAGCTGTTTTCTGATTTGTGGAAAAATTGCCACATCACAGCGGGTTAAAGAGACTTCACAATTGATTGAATTTTATCATTATTGGTCTTTAATATTAAAGACACCATTTAATCCCTTAAGAACTTGAAGGACATGGTCTATAATGATGATGATGATAAACATGAATCTAAAACAGACGTGGAAAAAAAACACATAGCCACAACGCACACTGATACAACTTAGTGTGACTTCCCCAGCGTACCATATGTAAATAAGCAGTCATATACCCATGTACCAAAGAAGCTTATTTTTTATGCCAGCAGCTTATTTTTACACTTCTAATTTGCCATAATGAAAACAGTTATAGGCTGGACTTTATTTGAATTGTTTATTCATGCACACCGATTCATGAATTAGCCACTTAAAACTACAGCAGGCAGAAATCTGTCCCAAGTCCCTCCAACCAGACGAGTGCATTTAGCTTCACAGAGCCAAATGCACTCATCTGGCTGTGTTGAACTCATCTCACTCCTAAAGAAGACTTTAGTTGCAGTGAAATGGTCAGTTTGCAAAGCTCCTCACAAAGTGAAATGACCCAGAAGCTATTCTTTATGTTCTTTAGCAGAGGATACACTGGAGCATCCTTTATGGAAGGAAAATCAAGTCTGCATTATGCTGTATTATAACCTGCCTTCCTAATCTGTGGATGTATTTTAAACTTTGAACAGTTGTTGAACCCACAGATGACCTGTAAACGTCACGGTGCTTCATTAGTTGTGTGAAACACTTTGTAAGAGTGAATTAATGGGTGTAGTGTAACTCAGTTTTCATTGTTTTTCTCCTCATTTTGGTATTATGAATGAATCTGACTTCAGAGGTCCTGGATGCTTTAATAAAGGTGAGATTTAAAGTGTTTCATCTTCATCACCTTAGTTAAAGCAGGACAAATGAGGAGACAGCAGAATGGGTAATACGTCTTAATATAACCGTGCGATTTCCCAGTTGTAATAAATTAATAGTGAGTGAGTAATGGAGGGATATTTTCCACAATTACATATCCTTCAAAAGACGACACAGTGAGAGCACATGGAGACTACCTCACCTGATGTGGCCTCAAAACACCTGCAGCTGGGCAGCGTGTCCCATCACAGGCTGGATTTGTCAAGCCTTAAAGCAAAGCTGAGAGGAGCTGCAGAATTCCACTTTACTCTAAGAGCACTTGAATGGCGCCGTGTTAAAGCAGTGTTAGTTTTTTGTTCAGTCATGCCAAAAACTGACCACCTAACTGACCTTTAAATGGAGCGCTGTCACACTTAAATTTAAGATTTTTGTTTTTGAGAGGTCACCATCTCTCTGTGCACACTAACTACACTGAAGTCATCATTACTGTACATGATCGACAGCTGAAAAAATCAAATCAAGTCTTGAGTAAAGCTCCGAGCGTCTGTGGGAGGATCCACCCTTTGTCAGGAGACAAAGGAGCTTCCTTTATGGAATGCTGACCAACACCAGCACTGTGTTTGAGTCGGTGCTGATGCTGATCCTCACCAGTTCTTTCTGACCCAACAGTAGCTTCTGGACAGTGACTGATGTCCCATACAGAGGAGCCAGTGTTACCCACTTTGTGAGTCAGGTTTTGTACAGCAAATGCCCAGACTGCCAAGCACACCGTCGAGTAGAAAGCTCACAGTATCAGCAGTCGTAGCATTCCTTAAATCCTCAGAGGTTGGTGGGAATTAAAAACTCTTTACTGCTCAGCTGGTTAACTGCCTGTTTGCCTGTTGAAACTAAAGAGATTCAACAAGCCTCATTCTGCAGCACCTCACTCTGCAACATAAGTTCAGTTTCAGGACAGGGAATGCAAGCAGTAGACAGTATCAGCTACTGAGAACTTTGGAGTCAGAAGATCAAAATTCAGGAATACTGCACATTGCAAAGTATGAAAATGATGTAGTTCCTCAAGCTTCCATCAAAAATGGGAAGTTAACACACAGTTAAAGGTCATTTCCTCTTTTTAGTTGAAAACAAGTGGCTGACCACTCAAAATGCAATTTGTTTGTGAGGCAGAACCTTCAGGTATTTAGTAATTAGTAAAAGAAGGGAAGGAAGTAAAACTGGCAACACTTCCTTTTCTGTTTCAACAAGCATAAGAATAGAAATGATTAAGGAACTAATAAGAGAGTCTCTGTTCATAATTTTAGATTTTCAGTTTTTCATTTCGTAACTGTTACCTGAACTTGCCCTCTCTGTTTGTGACGCCAGGTCGCGTAGGAACTCCTCACTTCATGGCCCCAGAGGTGGTGAAGAGAGAGCCGTACGGTAAACCTGTGGACGTGTGGGGCTGCGGCGTTATCCTCTTCATCCTCCTGTCGGGGTGCCTTCCTTTTTACGGCACCAAGGAGCGTCTGTTTGAAGCCATCTGCAAGGGCAAATACAAGGTCAGGGCTCTATTCAAAGAACAGCCACAGTCCACAGAGTACCAAAAAGCTTCAGATGTGTGCTCCATAAAACTTATAAAGACAACAGCCACCACCTTAGGAGCAAACACACTGTGGAAGTGGATTCGTGGCTTACGTGTAAGATGTTTTAAAGCTGTTTTCCTTTTAACTGGTCTCCTGAAAAACAGCTCTACAGCATCGATACTTAAATTTATTACACGTTCTATCTGTGATATTGGGTTATACAAATAAAATGTAATTGAATCGAATACGCTGTCACACACTTGTTTAAGTCCTGGGGGAAAAGAGATGAAAACTGTTTTTTAAACTAGGCTATAAATATGTTAATTTCACCACTTGATTTCAGCATTTTAACATGGAGGTCTGTGAACTGCGGTTTTTGGATCCTCCACTTTTGGCTTCAGTTATTAGCCCCAGAGGCTGCAGCACAGGAACACTCGGATGATCACAGGATGACACTTAAGTTTTCGCTTTCCTGTTTTTGCATTTTTGTGTGTGTAGATGAATCCCCGCCAGTGGAATCACATCTCAGAGAGCGCTAAGGACCTGGTGAGGCGCATGCTGATGCTAGACCCCGCTGAGAGAATCACAGTCTACGAGGCTCTTAACCACCCCTGGCTCAAGGTACTGCAGGGCACCGAGGCCATTCCTTAATGTTGGCGTTGTTAGGTCTTTCAATCTGATTTGACAAACTGATATAGTTTGACCGTTACGCTGGGGGTGTTTCTGCTTTGAAGAATGGTGAGCATGCACTGACGTGCATCCAAAGTTTGACTTTTGTGAAACTTTTAGCCTGTTTTTTTTTTTGTTTGACACAGGAGTGGAATAGTAATGCCACGTCGCCTGAAGTCGTCACGCAGTGATCAGTCAGCTCTTCAGGCAGGAAAGCAATGACAGGAAGTGCTGGCTCAGTGGTGTTGGTGCTCGTCATGTGTTGTCAGAAAAAAGCTTTTATTGTGTCTTCTTCTGTGGGCAGGGATGGAGGGGTACTTAAAAATGATTTCTTGACAATTCTGCCAAGAGACTTGGGATTTGTCTGGGAGTGGTCTGACACATCAATCAGACGTCTGAGTTTGAACACCCCTGCTTCAGCGCTGCGTTTCAGGCTGTTATAGGTCTCCCTGATTTGTTGAGATTCAGGCAAATCAGTGTTTGTGACATCGTGCTGGAGCAGTGTAAGACGCCGTTTAGTGTTGATTACTTTCCCCGATGTCACGCCACGTCCCATTTTAACAGAATATCAGGTAACCACACACAGTTGTGCAGTATGTGAACCCAAACCGGAATTCAACACTACAATATTAAATTAGTGCAGCGGCAACTTGACCAGGTTACATTAACGGCAGTGCTTTTTTTAAACCCGAAATAGATTTGCAGCAGTGCATCTTGCAGCGTTTGTGTGGCAGAGCTCCCACTGCAGCTTTCAGACACCCTGACAGCAACACAAACAGTGCAAGGCAGCAGCGCCATGTGACTAATTAGCCAGAACCACATTATTTAATAAGGTTCTGGGAAACATTTTTGTTTACAGCAGCCCGTCTGCAAGCATGTGTGATTTATTGTTCTCATCAGAACAATACTTTATAAACACGTTTCCGGGGGGGGGGTTTGTAGCTCTAACTTTTCCACATATAGTCCGGAATAGACAGATGGCTTTAAATATACGCACAAGTTTTACAGGTTTACCGCTGGATTACATCACACTCAGCTACATTTGACAACTTTTACACACCAAAGTCTGTTCAGATCTTGAAAATTAAGAGACATCCAAATAAGCTGCAGCTGAGTGGCCTGCTCCTCATTTCCACTGCACGAGCAGCGGGCCACACGTCTCCTGGTGCTTCGCTGTGCCATCACAAATTGAAGCACAGGAGGAGAGCCTTATGGACAGAGTGTGCATGCAGATTGTCAGAGTGATGAAAATGTGAGAACTTACATCTACACTGACAGATTTGCGTATGCTAATCAATACTGTGTTTGCAGAACATATTACTAGCAAGGGAACTGGTCACAGTTGCAGGTCACGTCGCTGCAACATGTGGTCACTTATTTGGAAAGCCTACAGTGTATGCTGTGGTGCAAATTTAACGCAGTACTTTGAATTCTGCTTTAGCCTTCAACTGAACTGTCAGCGGTTGCATTGTGGGTAATGTAAGCGCCAGTTTTGGGGGGGAGAAATGTGTGAAATAGAATAAGATTTTTGCTCCATTGATTTGGAAATTGTCCATCATGAGCCTGGCAAAGTTTCAGGAGTGCAATATTAAATTAGTGGAGGGGCAATTTTATCAGACTTGCAAAAGAAAAGTTAAAAAGTGTAGTGAAGACTGATGATGTTGAAGCACATTCATTAGAGAGGATTGGCTGAATTCCCAAAGCTTGCTGAAGTTATCAAGAAGAGGTGGAGATGGACGACCCTTCATCCTCCTAGGCGGATCCTTTTTTTTCTTCCGAGTATGAGCGCTGTGCAGACTGTTTACTCGAGCTGGGATCTGATCACAGCGTGACTCAGACAGCCTCCAAATGTGGGCTAGCTGATCTGATATTCTTTTAATCCCAATGCATTTTGCATGCATTTACATCAGCATAACTTTTTTTTTTTTTTTACCTTGTCCAGTTAATTTCTCCAAATACAGAAAGCATTTTAATTCAAGGTGTAAATCCATTATTTAGTCCATACCTGTCCTTTAATACAGCATCTTTCATCTGACCTTCCCTGACTGGCAGGGTTTCTGTTACAAACGTGCATGCTCCATGCCAGAATGACAGTGGCAAACATGGCTGAGCAGCAAAGTCATCCTTATGTGTGAAATCAGTTTGAGCTTGTGTGAGCAGTTTTCCTTTCTGTGTTGCCTTTCTAAGGAGAGGGACCGGTACGCCTACAAAATCCACCTCCCGGAGACTGTGGAGCAGCTGAGAAAGTTCAACGCCAGGAGGAAGCTCAAGGTTTACATCATTTACCCACATCCCCCTCACATGCACTGTGAAAGCCTCGTAATGTTCGAGGCTTCGGGTCATGATATCATCTTGGTGTGTATTGATCATGATGCACGTGTTGATGCTCCTGCTGCGATTTCAGGGGGCCGTGCTGGCCGCAGTGTCCAGTCACAAGTTCAACTCCTTCTACGGAGACCCACCTGAGGAGCTCCACGACTTCTCCGACGATCCCACATCCTCAGGTACACAAAGATGCAGAACTCAGACTCCTGTTTGTTGCACTTTTGTCTAAATAAGCACACAAATTTCCTTCCTCATTTTTTTTTTTCCCCTGTTTGAGTTCTGCTTTCTCTGTAAGGCGCTGCACGAGGTATTACGTGCCACCAGCTCTTAAATGTACACAAAAGACACTGTTCAAACTATACTCAGAGGATCTGCTGATTATCTCGTTATGGGGGTTAATAGAAGTTGCAGTGTTAACTTTACAGCTCACTTGTGATAAAACTGCTTCTGTGTTTAAATGTTGATGGCAGCATATGCAAAGTGTAAATGTTTGTGTTTGTTTGTGTATTTCTCCTAATGCTTCCCACCTGCTAGGACTGCTGGCAGCAGAGCGTAGGTATCTGTTTGTTCTCTCTGTGCTGTGATTATTAGCTGTTCTTGGTACTTTGAAATATGTGTGTTTGTGTAACTACCTTTGTTATGTGTCTTTTTGTTATTTTAAGACCATTTTACACCACCTAAAAATAAATAGGTGTTGCGTCCAAGCCTTACGCGTATGGTAGTGTGAAGTGTACATGTTGGCTGCAGTGTGTTTGGCAGTTTTTTTTATATTTACAACCACACGTGTAAATATCAGCTCAGCAAAAATGTGGGTCTGATCACGAAGTTCTGGCAATTTTTTTTCTTTTTTTAAATGAGCTGTGTGACAGCTCTGTGAATGTTAAATCTATGAGCACCCTCCAAGCCTCACTCCTGGAAACTGTGGATTCTTGGACCATAAACCACCGGGTCGTAGCTGGAGACCCAGCTGCCGTGACGATGGTCCTTGCCACATAATTTGGGTCAGTTTGAAACAAAAGTTGGAGTTTGAGGTCTGTGGTGAAGTCAGTGCAGGTGGTTACAACAGAAATTCCACTGAATGTGACAAACGCAGTCCAGAAGTGCAGAAAGGAGTGAAGCGATTAGAATCGGTATTGCATGATAAGTAACTGAGCTCATTATTGTGGTGGGCTGAATCGAAGGTGCAGCCGGGTTGAATAATTCAGGAAATGTTTTGGTGTTTATTAGAGAAGCACATGCAGAGGTATCCAGATTTGCTGAGTGGCTGATGGATCTGTGGCGTGTGTGCTTTGCAGGTGCCGTGTCTCAGGTGCTGGACAGCTTAGAGGAGATCCACGCTCTGACGGACTGCAGTGAAAAGGATTTAGATTTCCTCCACAGTGTTTTCCAGGACCAGCACCTACACACACTGCTGGATGTGAGTGTCACACACAAACAGCGACACAAGCAAATGAGTGATTTTCAACATTTCAGTCTAACAGGCTTTCTACTCGACTTTATGAATAACTAATGGAACAGAATATGTAGTTCGCTGTAGCTGAAGCCATATTTATAGCCGAGCCTTCATGTAGTTTAATACAACAGGAGATGGTGTGTGTTTCATTATTGTTGTAGTTTTCCTTCAGCAGTTGGAATTATATGTAAAAAATGAACTGCTTTTTGATTACATTTGACTGTGCATGGAAACCTGTAAGGATGGGTGTTTCATGCAGATGACACAGAGGGGAAAATACTGCAGCATGTTGATTTTTGGTGATGCTAAGCTAAAAATACACATTGAGAACTAGCTCTGTGTCATGCCATAGTCACTCAGCATGCACAGACATTCGATGGATGGGCAGATGCCTTTTTCCCAGTTGCATCCCCCGATTTTAAAAAGGGTCCGCCATGTTACATTTAATAATCCAATGTTAGGCTGTTGCAAAAGAACAGTGCACAGAAACATCTGTAGTATTTGTCTCCACCCATTAAACTGCAATATTAAGTGCAATATGAACATGTATTAATAACTGGTTAATGTGCTGAAAGCGGTATAATGGGTGTCTCATGTGGGCGTGGCCGAGTCTGACTGAAAGCAGGTTTTTGATTACTTCAGAAAATTAATTGAACTTTGTTTTTTCTTCTTTACTTTCCTTTGCCTGGAAGTTGGTTACCGTGTATAAAAGTTGCTGTATGCCATAAATTGTGCACTATAGTCAATAAGCATCAGTTAGATAGAATTATAGACAGCTTAAATGGGAGGCATTCAGCTGTTTCACAGGGTTAAGTTCAGTCATTTCACTGGCTGGCAGAAATTCATCGTTATATCCTTTCAGTTGTGTGGGCTTCCACACAATCTCCACTGTAAACAGCTGTGGTGCAGAAACATCAGGGATTATTGCACTTGGTCCCAAGTTTAGATCATTTACTGCAGCTGCTTCAATGCTTTCTGGGGGTTCTAACTCCAACTTCTTCCTTGTGTACGAGACAGGAAGCGGTCGCTAAAGCCTGTTAAAATGCTGTTCGCTGCATAAAGAGTGCATTTTGCTCCTTGGTGCTTCAGAGTAGATCAAGTGTTTTAGATCAGCTTTTACTGCTTAATGGAGCTTGATGAAGTGTTAAATGTGAAATCGATCCGCAGTTTTTGTGTTTGTTTTGCAGCCTTTCTTTAAACTTGTTGAATCCTTAAAAACCGAATTTTGCTAAATCCTCCCGTTTATGAGCGATATAAAAGCATTTAATATTTAATTAAAACCATGATGTAAATGTGAGCAGGAATGATTCAGTGTTAGTGTACAGAGTCCCAGCTCCTCCTATCAAATCATTACTTTATACCACAGCTGTGTTTCACTGTGAAACCATTTCTACAGGTGTTAAGATGTTACTTAATCATGTGTCATAAAACATTTATTACATCTTTATACTGCTTATGAAGGGCTGACTTATAGTAAACACGTTTCTACAGAAAATAAAGCGTGAATAAACACCAACCAGCTGTTGGCACATTGTCTCAAAAATACATGTACAGATATAATATTCAGGTGGATTACTTTGTAACATGAATGTTGTATTTCGGTTACAGTCATTCTCAGAGTTGTGAAGTCTTGGATCGAGTAGCCACTACTTCTATATTTAGGGGATCTGGAAGGAATCTCAAGCATGAATATTAAAACCTGTTCTGCTCATTTCAAGCTCCATATTTTTTAACCTTGGGCTCCGCTGGAGCAGCTTTGCATTATTCACAGTTCAATGCCATCTTTGGGATGGAGCAGCTGGTGGGTGGGGCTTCTGTGGTCATAGCTGGTATGGTGACATGTGAGGGATAACTCCTCTCTGACATCATACAGTCAGAGGCCTGAGCCTTTCACTTATAGGAAGAACTGGCTTTCAGCAATTATGTTTAATATGAGCATGACTCACCGTGACGAGCATAAGAGTTCGCCTGTAAGCATGCTTAGCGCTTTTGGAAAGCATTTAGCGGGCTGGATTTTCGGCCCTCAGGCCGCTGCTTTGATGCACCTCACAACCAGTGTTTTTGGGATGAGCAGTGCCTTTGTGAAAATAACCCCTTAATGAGATTTAGACATCGTGTGTAATATAAGGCATAAATAGCTTCTTTCCACACACGGGGATGCTCATTCCTCTGGAGGCATGATGCAAAGGTCATGTTGTTTTTAGACGTGTCCTTAAAATCCTTCTGTGTGCACGTGCCCGCTTTTGCAGCAGCGAGCTCGGACTCGACAAACGGCCGATTGCTGCTCGTTTCCGTGAGTCAGGGATGTTGGCAGAAATGGCCGAGCTGTTGGTCACAGCAGCAGCAGAGTGGTGACCTACAACTCGTTCACTATTATCAAACCATACTGGGTCGCAAAGTCCCATCGCGGAGGCCTGACAGCATTCCAGATTAGTGTGACTGTGAGCACATCATCGTGTCTCTTTGTGGCCTTTCTGCTTTCTCTTCCTTTCTTCTCTGTAGTTTGTGTGTCTGTATCACCAAGAAGCCGGTGATACTGGGGAATTTGTATTTTTATAATAAATGGGAGCACGCACATCACCCGCGTCCACATGTTCTGCTCCTTTAGTGTGCATGTTTACACATTTAAAACGGCTTCAGGTTTGGCTTTTCTCTTATTTTAACTGAGGACTTGACTCAAAGTAGGATTCAGGTGATAAATTCAGATCTCAGGATTTTTGACCAATTTATGTGTTCAGTCATTTTCACTCCAAAGTGCAGACGCGGACACATTTGTTGATACCGTTCTACATTAAACAAAAAGAAACACTTTAAAAGTTTAATGGCATCTGTTATTGTTTATATAGTCCAGGATTCTTTGGTAGTCTTGAGACTTCATTGTGCCCTGCACAGATTCAAGGTTCCTCGTACCAGATACAGCAAAGCAGCCCCAAAACAGAGCCAAGCCCCCTCCATGTTTCACAGTAGGTATGTAGTTCTTTTCCTTTATAGCTTTTGGAAACAGAGAGCATGAGTGGCCAAAAGGCTCCAGTTTTGTCTCATCTGTCCAAAAGAGTTTCCCCAGAAACTTTGGGGCTTGTCAACATGCGTTTTGGCAAATTCCAGTCTGGCTTTTTTTTTTTTTTTTTTTGTGGTTTTNCTATCAGTGGTGGAGCCCTTCTGGGTCTTCTTCCACAGAGCCCAATATTGTTCAAAAAGTGATGGATGGTGCAATCAGAAAGTGAGTACTTGATCTTTAGCTTGAAGGCACCTGTGAGACTAATTAAGGTTAAACTCTTAGTTTGAAACATGACTATAATGCAAGGATTATTAGTCTCTTTATGGGTATCAGCAAATCTGTCCATATAATTTTAGCACATCTTTGTAAAATAATCAACAAATCATTTCTTTTTACATTTTCATCAGTTTACTCTGTTGGTGGAATTCCTGTTGTTCCTGCAAGCTGGATTTGTGGTCTGTCTGAACGGCACAGACAGCTACTGCAGTCTTGAGCGACTGTATTCTGACTTTTCTTCCTCTGGCCTGTGACGTGGAGTCTGCACAGACAAACTGATCTTCATCTGCGAGCCACTGAGTAGCATCTCTGCAGCAGGTGTTTAGTAGTTTCTGAAGGAGGGGGGTGAGCAGTCACTTTCTCTGTGGCCCTGTGGTTTAAGCTCATGTGATTGGCTGCACTCTTGACCAAATTCCATGAAGCAAATTAGTTTAAA
>JASGAU010378070.1:0-13209 GCA_030220045.1 Australoheros facetus
AAATTGGTTTGATGTTCCGAAACACGTAAGTGTGACAAACATGCAAAAAAACAGGAAATGAGGAAGGGGGCAAACACTTTTTCACACCACTGTAGTACTACAAAACAGCAATAGCAAATACAGTGCATCTTTGAATGAATTAACTGCTTATATAATTTTGTTCGACTTAATCTGCTCTTACAATAAAATGGACATCCACAGGAACTACAGCATTTAGCATATCTATGCTATCTGTGATAATACTGAGTAAAATAAAATCATGCAAATGATGCTTTTAGATGTTCTTATACTGTATTCAAGACTTATGGATCTCTTCTGCTGATGCTGTTGGCACCACTCACATGAAATATCTGTAACCTCATGAGATGCATTACATTCATAAGCACATCTGCTACATCTGCTTCATCTTTTAAAACACCTCTTAAAACGCATATTTATTGACTTGCCTTTAATATAACAAACTTCAGTTTGACAAATTTGCTTTGTTTTGGCCTTCCTTGGTTATATATTTACTATGGTTGGTTTTATGGTTTTTAATAACTGTTATAGGCACCCTTATTATTATTATTATTACTGCAAACTGTTTAAATCAAACTGGCTGCAGATGGGAGCTGGGACATCAAGTGACAACAGAGACTAGCATGATAAGCACTGCATTAGAGGATAATAGCTCCAAGTCCATGTTAGTTTCACACTCACATTTTGTGTTGACTTGCACATGACTCAGTGGCAGTTAGCATGCTAATCAGTGAACGTTTCTCACATCTCTGTATTGCTGTACAGTAAATGCTCACTGCATATTTCTCTGCACCCAAAAGTTTATCCAGAGACATCTGTGCCAAAGCTCCGATCCCCGTCATGGTGGTGGTGGTGATGACGGTGCAGTTTTTGGGGCCAATAGATTAAAACCCTAAGCTACTGACCCATAACTAAAGTAATGTTTGAGCTCATAATCATCTTGTGGTAAGTGAAACCCACTTTGTTGGATTTATACCCGCAGCAGACAATAGAGAGGATCATTTGAACAGGGCTCCATGCTGTGCAGGTGGGGGCGGGAGGAGGGATACAAGCAAAGAATGGGGGGAGTGGCGGAGGCAAAAAGACTGATATTCACTGTATCCATGAGTCTGGGTGTGTCATTATGTACTTAAGTATTACCACTACCACTGCTATAAATGGAGCAAGTCATTTCTCAATTTAAATAAAAAAAAACCCACTAGTGCCGAGGAGCATCTTCAGCGTCCTCTCGGGCTTCTCCCCGTAGTGTCTGGCAAAGCGATTGTTCCAATACGGCGATGCAAAAAGGAGGATGCAGTTGGGATCCAGGCAATTTCATTACACCGAGTCAAGCTGTTTCAGTTCAGGATCCAGGCCTTTGTGCCGGTTGCCCGGCACTCAGAACTGGAAACATGGCACAAACAACATTATGTGTTATAGCAACTTCGCGCCGGGCCTTGTGATATGTCCATCTGCCGTGACTAGTGTTGCAGATCGTGCTGATGTCCCTGCCTGTGTTCCCTCGCCACCTCTCACTGAAGCTCTCCAGGTTGCACAACCGTTCAGCCATAGAAACCCTTACTGCAAATGACTTTTGTTGCTAAAAACAAACACATTCTCCGTGCAGTTATAGTTTTGTGTAAAGAGGTTTTCACTGTGAGAACCAGCCTCCACTGAGCTTTACAGCTGCGTTCTAGCACGATGATATCAGTAATTACAACTGTGTGCGCACAGACGTCTCGCTGTGTGTGACATGCACATACAGACAGCTGAGTCAGCACGACTCTGTTCAAAGGTTTCTTTCTGCTTCCCTTTTACAACAACAAACATGACCTGTTTCAAGTGTCCAAGAAAACAATATTTATGACCTTAATGGAAACACTTCAGCATCTGATATCTGTTAGACCTCAAATCCAAACGCCAGCGATGACGTCCCCAAACCAAGCAAATAATCTGGTCTGCATCTGAAGCGATCACTGAAAAACACGGGAGCTGATCTTCTGCTCGTCACCTTCCAGCTACCCCTCTGATCGGACTTCATGTCGGCCCCCACGATTACAGCACCAAAGACTGCAGAGAGCATAGTGACACACTTTAAAAGAGATGCTTCATCCTTGAGTCTGAGCAAAATGAGGAAATGATTCATTCATAGCATCCATTTTCTAGAAAGTGTTTTTTTTTTGGGTGGGAGGGGAGGCAGAATATTGTGAATGGGTTTATTGAGGTCGAATTACAGCGTCTTAAAGGCTAAGCTCTACAGCGACATACTGAGACACATTTTCATCTTGTGGATTATTTTTTCCTGGGGAGGAATGAACACACATTTGTAGCCAGATGATATTTGTGAAATATAAATAAACAAACACATGTCACTGAGTATAAAGGGGTGGGGGATGTTTGTCTGTTTATGTTGGGGCACGATGGGGGAGAGGTGTGGTCCTGAAGAGCCTCCAGCTATCTGCAGAAAGCTGATTATGCTAAAGTCTGGGATTCAGCAAGACAAGTTAATGTCTCTATTAATAAACGAAGAATGGTATTAAAACCTCACACGTGGCCTCTGCTCTGTGTTAACTTCGTACATAATCAGATAAGGTGAATCTTAGAAGGCAATAGTTATCTACAGTATGGCGACATATGGTGATGACAGCAGTTCTGGCTGAGACGACACAATAGTGTTAATTTGACTGCTGGTGTTATTTTACGGGTTTAGTGGTGTGATTGGTCAGTGCGGCCTGAGCCAGACTGAAATTAGTCATGCATTAATACGATACAGTGGAACCAAATTATGATTAACATGAAACCCTTAATGTTATCGGAGCTTTTCTGGTACCCACTCATAACTGGAATGAGAGTCCTAATCCTGTGGATACAGGCAGCTGTATCTGTGTGATTTAACCACTAATTAATCCTGATGATTCACAGTGATATAAAAGTAGAGGAAATTTACTATTTTAAGCATTTAAGTACAATCCACATACCATTACACTGCTTAATACACACCGAGAAAGCTGAAAATTGAGTCACAGTTTTGAATGCTGCAGCCTTTTTAAAAAAAAATAATTTTAATGTTTAGTACTGCACGACAGGTGAACAGCCACATATTCAAAAGTAATGGGTAGTTACAGATTGTTTATAGTGGTCCTGAATTAGATATGAGTAAAGAAAAAAACTTTAGCAGCAGTTTCATAAAAATCATAAATCCTTTCTGACCATTTTCCATTCAAGATCATCTTCTTCGGCATTTCCACACAGCTTCCAGTGTGGCGGCTATTTTTAGAGATCTCCCTGGAAGTCCTCTTATGACAACTCCTACTAAGTGCTCTTATTATGGACCTGAGATTTGTGGAGGGAGCCAACATCAGCTTCTGCTTCAAACTGACCTCAGTTTCATGTGAAGTATCACCAGTGATGCTGAGAGCTGGGTTTCCAGCTACTACTCAGTGGTTTTCAGCTGAAGAGGCCACAGCTTTCAAGCACAAAGGCAGCACATCAGGCCGAGTCCACATTCATCAATTTGTTCAAAATTCAGACATCAAGTTGGACAAGCTGAGACTTCAACACAAACATCATGATGTGACGCGTCTCGGAGCGAAAACACTCTAAATTCTGACACGTGTCTCATGCAAACTCAGACTGCACTGGAGACAGAGTTTAATTTTTGCTTACAACCTAGACTTGTGCCAGATTAGTCTCCCTGCAACTCTGTCCACTGAAAATCCACTGAAAATCAAGTCCACTGTTCTGACACAGAGGCACAAGTACAAGAGGATGACTTCCAGTGGTGCACATGAAGATAACCTTGCCTGTAAGATTGGGCAAATTTAAACCAGGCAAGGTTTTTGATTCAGAACTCAGAACCCTTTGATTGCACCTCATATTAGTGAACTTTAGAAAATCCTCCTGGGGTAAGAAGCTCGAGGTAATTCGGTGTCAGAGCGGGTCATTAAGTTCCCAGAAATATCTTCATCTGTCGCAGGTGGACAAGCAAAGCAGTAACTCGCCTGGCACCTACACAACACTTTTCTAATGTTGAACACTCAAAGAGATTATTGCTACAAGCCACAAACATCAGAGACAATTTGGGTTCAAATATGGGTTCCTGGTCCAGGATCTGCAGACTTGCAAGGTAAAGACCCTCCAATAATACAGAGAAAACCAACAGTCAAAACGACCCCCTGTGAGCAGCACTTGGTGACAGTGGGAAGGAAAAACTCCCTTTTAACAGGAAGAAACCTCCAGCAGAACCAGGCTCAGGGAGGGGGGGTCATCTGCTGAGGGGGGGCTGAGGGGAGAGAGACAGGACAAAAGACACACTGTGAGTTTAAGTTGGTTTAATCTCTTGTCTGATGGGTGTGTGTTAAAGTCTCTTAGATTCTAGACTGATTTAAAAAAGCCTGACTTATCCAGCAGAAAATGATTTAACATTTTTGACTGAGTGCTTTCAAATATTGTATTCAGCTGGCTCCAATAAATCAGTGATCTCTTCTTTAAGAAACTAGACCTACATCGGTGGTCCAGCGACAGCAAGTACTGCCGGTGCTAAGGTGGTACTTCAAGTGATAGCCATCATTAGACATGAAACCTTTAAATGTACAGGTCACCAAAAAATGAGCCCCAGTACCACCCGTCAATGTGGCTGAAGAGGGTACTTTGTTATCATAATCAGCAGGTAACGCATCGACTATCAGGTAATAACTGCTGTCTTCCTCTCCCCAGCTTTGACTCTAATGTATCTCCAATGTCATCAATGGATGAAGCTCATTTCTGCTTTATGTTGGAGTAAGAGGGGAGAGAGGCACATTTCATTTGCTGCTGTAATGACATAAACATCAATCTGTCTGAACTGCTGCTTAAATGACTGTGTAACCTTTACAGCACTGTTAAAGAAAGATGTATAATTTCTGCATAAAAAGAGAAGCAGAGGTAATAAAAAAGAGGAGTCTAGCTGATGCACTTTCACTTTACTGGACCTGCAGTCTTTTTTATGCGCAGTCAAAAAGTCGCACCCCAGGAGTCACTTTGTAAAGACTCGCGGATTTCCTGCTCCTGAGATACTCGCTGAATTTGAACAGATTTAAAAATTGCTGGGAACAACAACAGATTGAGAGCCATAAAAAGTAGGATAAAGCCTTTATTACCCACTGACATCCCCCACATAATGGAAATATTTTACAAGGCCTTCCATTTATGGACCTCTGCCCACTATAAATTATATTATGCAAGAAACATCATCATGACCACTGGCATTAACTACCTTATATTAAATAGGTTTCCAGAGGGAAGGATTGACTTGCTATATGTAGCCTGGAACAAAATTCAATCTGCTGCTATGTTTAATGCCACATTTTTTATTATCTCGCAAGCATATGTTGGAATGGCTACAGATGATGAAGCTTGCTGCTGGGCAAAGTGATCATCAGTGATGTTTTTTTCCTTTTTTTTAAGCACTCCTAATAACAGGATCCGACAAATTGTTTGTGACCTTTGTCAAGGTTTTGCTGGAAACACAGTGGCCAGCAGTAGCAACTGTGCTAGCCTGCGGCGTGTGTGAATATGCAAAGCTCCCCTATTTTTTTCCTCCTCTTTTTTTTGTGCAAGGTTTCAACATGAAAACGTGAAATTGTTTGGAAACATTTTGCCTCGCAGGGCCTTCACGGAGAGAAGCCGCATAGAGCTGAGCTATGCAAGAATGTTTGATGCGGCTTCCTTAGTTGAGCATATGCCACATTGTGTTTTCGGGAGGCTGTGTTTGTGTGCGGGCCTCTTTCACAGAGCTGCGACTCTGGCCATAGGGAGGAAGGGCCGGTCAGGGACAGCAGCTGTGCAGCCCTCTGTGAGCATCATGGCATGCATGACCTGGCCAAAAGCACAAGGTAAGCAGAAAAATCTACCAACAATGCAGTGCAGCACAGATCTAACGAATCTTCCATGTCACTCATGTTGTTCACTGGAAATGACACAGTAGGAGAAACGCGTGGGTCAAAAGGGTCAAAGAGAAATGCATAAGCAGTTAAACACACAGTAGCCAGGAGGGAAGAGGCTTAATGGAGAGATCAAGGCTGCAGCTCACTGAGGAAGGAGGGATAAAACGGAGGTGGTGAAGGATGGACGGGGTGGGGCAGGTGGTAGGCATGGGCAGGGGGATGCTGGTGCATCTGCCTGCGGCAATGGTATTGACGGACATATTTCCCACAGCTCCATGTCACGGCAGGATCATCGCACATGATTACGGGGGGGATCAGCGTGATCGGCTGTCGCTGATTTCACTGACATCTGTCGGTGAGGTGATACAAGCTGTGACAAGGATTGGCCCAGACATGAAATCTTGAGCAGCTTTCGAGCCGAGGCTCCTCGTACTCTCGGGAAGAGAGACAAAGTGTCTCCTTGTTCTGTCGAATTCAAAGAGAGAGTCCTTCTTCCCCACACTTTTGTCCTGAATACGGCACCAATAAGAGCTCCTGCATGCAACTGAATTTTCATGGATTATACATCAGACGTCTGCTAACTTCCCCGTTTTCTCCGTATTACCTTTTCTATTTTCTAGGCACCCCAGAAAAGTGATGGTTCACAAATTTATGTCAAAGCAGGGTGGTATAAGAGCGAATTTAATGATTTAACAAAGATTCTACAAATCAAAAGGTTCAGCATGAAAATGTGTTATTACAAAAAGGAATAATCCATCCAAGATCTTTTTTCAGCTGATGGGATTTACTAAGTTATCAAGTAAATGGCTCAGTTCTAATCCTGTTGTGTATAAGCATATTATGTAAGTATAATGTACCGTATATCTTCCAGTATATCCATCTATACAGCCAACTCCATTTAATGATCACGACATGCAGCCTGGAAAAATGTCTCCTCTGCATATCTCCGTTTTTTTAGACAAATATTGGCCAAAGGAGGTCTGTGCTAAATAAAATCTATATTTATGCTAAATAAAATACAGTACAGAGATTTCAGAGTTAATGTATGCACAACATATCTGAATAGTGAGAGCAAAACAAATTCTCACATAATCCACTGATTGAGTGACCTTTACTAAAACCAATATCTGCTGGCTTCACAAGATGGATTATTCATCCCGAGTAATTGCACGGTTCATAACAATGAGATTCGGATTAAGGAATTCATTATGTTTGCAGCAGAGAACAGCTTGTATACAATTACCTTCAAGTCCAGCCCGGGAGATAAAAATCATTTCCTCAATATGCAGATCTGGGACTGCTTTGATGTGACCCTCATCATCTCACAGGCACAGAAAATGATCTCCCTGCTAAATCCTTCCTTCATTTCATCTCAGAGATTTGAGGGAAATTCTTAAACATATGGCTTAAATTGTTGGTGATGTGGGGTCAGCGTGTCATCTGGGACAGGAGACTCAGCCCGTCCTCTCTTTTTTTTTGATGCGAGCTCTATCTTTGATTAAATGTCAGACTTTCACTGTCACATATGCTGGAAGAAAATCCTCTTCTTCCTTAGAGGTTCCTTCCAAGAAAAAGATCTAAACTGCGCTCTGCCCACGATTAAGACCTCAGACTTAACGCTGCCATTCATGTGATCAATCAGAACAGCTTTGACCCCTGAAAAATGTTTTGTAGTACATTATTATTATATTATTATTACTTTTTAAAGGACTTCAACCCAAAGATCATTGTGCACAGACTCAGACTCAGGGAATATATATATATATATATATATATATTATAGTTAGCTTATAATTTGTTAGTTTAGGGAGACCTGAAAGAGGATGAAATGAAATGATTTGATACATTTAAAAAATACATTCATTCTTTGTTCAAGTTTTTAATTTTTTTTTACATTATTTGGTATTAAATTGACATTATTATTAATATTTAATATTATTTTTAGTATTGGAGCTTTGTAGCTACTGCAGCAGCAGTCCAGAGAAATTGAAATATTCCACTCCATCCTCCAGAGGTGAGATGAGTGCAGCTGGAACTACTTACACTGGTACATTTCCTTCAACCTGAACGTGCCTTTGAACAACAAACACAGTAATTACTGTGAGTTTTATAGAAAGGACACTCGGCCTCACGCACAAACAGGTATACACAAATCTGTGCCGAAACGTTTCAGGAACAAATCTGTGATTCATTAATATTTTCTGGCCTGTGTTTAAATGTTTTTCTTCTGTTAGGCTGATTTTTCCATCTTTGTCTGCGTCTCAGGGAAAACTTCGGTCATTGCAGCTGCCTCATTTCTTCCTTTTCAGCGCTGTCACTCCCAGGGAAACATTTTGGGAAGACGAGCCTTTTCGCTCTTCCCCTTTGGACGCTATTCTTCCAGTTTCTTCAGCTGGAAATTCTCCTGCTCGTTTGTTTAGCGGTTCAGGCTTCTCCCGTCCAACAATGTCACCTCTCTTCTCCGTGATCCACACGATGCCCCTGAGAAATCAGGGTTTGTCAGCAGGCAGACTGCAGACAGTGAGCGCAGTGCTTGCGATTTGGAAGGATTCTGATTCGCTAACATTAGAGCATAACTGGCAGGTGGATGATGGTAAATGTCTGTACGGACAGGGTAAAAACATTTCCATGCACGCACGTCATTATTCAGTATCTGTCTTGTTAGAACAGTTAAAGTTAACATCCACTGACTAAAAAAGGATTTCAGAGTTCAGAGCTCTGTCTCAGGAGCCAAGCCGAGATGAACTCTCCACCATCATTAGTACTAACCCTCAGTTGTTCAGCTCATATCTATTCTCTTCTGTCCCCTAATTACTGCAGGCTAAATCATTCACCGCACTCTCTCCCCCAAACCAGCAGCAGTACATAACTGCTGGTGCAAACAGATTAATATGAAAATGTTCATTTTCTGAATCATTATTCCCCAAAATTATGACAGAGCATTCAGCTTCGGTCCAGTTCTCTGACTCATCATCTGATTGCTGGCTGACGGCCTGCGACCAGGCGCAGAACCCCAAACCAGAACAAAAACCAAAAGGAAATGATGTCAGACTGACGGCACCCGCAGAGGTTTGTCAACACTTTTGACATCCGACGGTCGCGCCTGCTTTTACACTGATAATCAAGACCTACCCTTCAAAGATCAGTCTAAATGTAAATGAACTATATGTGTTTAGATGCTCTGAAGACTGAGAGCTGTGCACTGAACACAGTCTGGAACCTGTAAATGGTGTGAAAACTATTTAAACATGAATCTTTCCATTTAGCGGGCGGGTGGAACAAATAAAGGCTTGATCTGCACACGTGGTCAAACAACAGCTCAGCTGATGAATGTGAGGGCAATTATATTTAGAGAATTTCACAAATCACCAGATAAAATACATACTTTTAAAGCTCACCTCACTAACAGTGGTGAATGATGCAGGCTTTTTAACTTATTGATCCACTTATTGAGAAACTCTTTATGGGAATGTGATGATTGAGGCTTCTTTCAGGCTGTTTATATGACCAGTCCTTTACATAAATAATGTCACCCTGCTTCCCCACCAGAAATGTTTATGACAGATTAAAGGCCAGCATCCAACTGCACTTTCATCCCAGTTATTTTTGTTTTAATGCATGCGTGAATCAATTAATTCTGTCATAAAAGGCCACCATAAACTGTGTGCAGAAGTTAATGAGTCTGGCATTACCACATCATTACACCAGCTGGCATAATGGAGCATGTGTTGTTTGTCATAATATATGCTGCCACGCTTAACAGTCATAAATGGTTTGGATTGGTAAATTTCCCTTTTCTGTTTGATGACAGAGACTGAAGACATGCACGTGCTTCCATACAGGTGCACGTACAGTACAGGTGACTCACCACAGGAAGCTGGGATCGAGGCTGGAGGTTCGAACCCCTCGTTATCAAGTAGCTCTTGAAAATGCACCAATTATATAAAAATACAGATAAATTGCATACTTTAAATTTAGCACAGGTCACTGCATTTCAAAACAGCTGTGAGGCAAATGTGTCCGCCTTCACAGTTATTATCAGTAGTATTAATATTTCTGCAGGTAAAGTTCTGGGATTTTTTAAAAGCTTCAAGTGGAGAATTTCACATTGTTAATCATGCACATTTTTTTAATCCTAGTCCTTTATATTCAGCCTTGTAGGTGATTAGCAGATCTATGTTATGTATCTGCACCTGAGTGAGTCTGCAGTTAGTGTAGCCGGAGGGCCACAGGCCAAAGGAAGTCTGTGTGGAAACACTGGACTGAGCCTGTTCTGGGAGCTCAGCTCAAAGTCAAACACACAGTCAGCAATATTTTTGTCTCATTTTGCAATAGTCGAGTACTGTGAAACTGGTTTTGTACCGCTGAACTGAACTTACACCCCGGGTTTAGGGTTCTGCCCCCTGAGGTGAGAATCACAAACACTGTTGTTTCTCTTTGCCAGAACTTAATCAATATTTAGTCAGCAGCTTTTTTTTCATACACCCAGAAGGACTTTCAGTTACATTAAAAGGTGCTGTTCACAGATGTAACGCCTGTGTGACTGAATATCCATTTTTCTTAACTGCACATCCAACCAGGGCTGCGGAACAGACCGAGGCCTTTCCCATGATCACACTGGTTAGGGTGTGCACATTTCTTGCAGTAGCAGAGGTATAAAATGCACTTGCATCCATTCATCCTCTTACAAGCAGTCTGCAGCTCACTGAGGGGGGAGGAGCCCAGCCTGTCTCAAGGTCACCAGGCCCTTCACCACAGTGGCATGATGGGTAGCTCTCGCCTGTGCCAGCCAGTCAGCCGGCCAGGAACTGCTCTGGTTTGCCTGGCCAACATTACCTTGACTGAAAGGAGGGAAGGAGGCACCGGCAACCCCTGCCGCTCGGTAACTGGTACCAAATGGTGCCTCCCCTCTGGGGTCCTGACCTCCGAGCAGGCAGAGTCCCAGGACACCTCAGAGCTGAGCTGGAGGATGGGCAGACAGCTGTCTCCTGTCACTGGGTCCGTGGACCTTGAAGATCATCGTTTGCTGCATACACAGTCACTTAGAAAAAGACCTGCTCAAAAATCAGGGCACTACAATCACAAATTCACGTTTGTTTCTATTTTTAAAGCTAACTTTAATGTTTTACTTTCTATTTTCAGCATCAGTACTGGAATGAGGCAATGAAAACTGTCCACAAATAAGGAAAAGAAGCTAAAATAACTGAGCACAGAGACCTGCAGCACACCAGGAATAAGGCTATGATGTATGGCATAACGAGCAAAATGTATTAATTACCAATTTATCAAGCATGAACTTTTTTCTCTGAACTTCTTTGCTGTTCTTTTCTTTGGGAAAATCAGGCATATTTAGCTTATTCACATCCAAAGTTTCATGCATTTGTCCTCAGTAGTACAACATCAAAAATAAAACATAATATAAAGTGATTTTAATAATTATCTGTTATTCTTAATCTCTGCATAAATAAAGATTAAAAATCATCAAGAGTCTCTAGGTTCAAGCAAATCGCTTCGAATCTGTCTGAACAATTAATGTGAAAACAACTGAGTGAAACAACGACATATTTTTGACTTCTCCCGAGGAACGTGTTGCTGCGGGACAATTAATACCAACAGTCTAACTTCCTGTTCAGCTACCTTTGCCTGTGAAGCCAGTGAGACTCTGAGGAACAATGTTATATGGATCTTGATGGGGAGAAGCTGCATAATTAATTTGTATATTCTAGCATGACAGATGTTTGATTTTGGCCGTAAAAGTAATTAATAAGAGAGTGGAGGGAGAGGCAGATTGCTGGAAGATTATTTATGAAGACTCCTCACTGAGCACGTTAGAAGTACTGCAGGGGGGCTGTGTGTGTGTGTGTGTGTGTGTGTGTGTGTGTGTGTGTGTGTTTGTTTGCGTGTGTGTGTGTGTTACAGAGGGTATCTGCCCTTGCTCAAGCCCTAACATCAGCTGTCCCAGCTGTTAGCCTAGCTGCTGTCGCTGTCCTCAGATCTGTTTTGTTGTCCATGAATAAGCCCAGCTGAAATGACTAACACACGCACACACGCACGCACGCACGCACGCACACACACACACAGAGTAAAACAAAGCATTTGTTGTTGTTTTTTTAACAAAGCTGCAGAGCTGATGATGCGACACTGGCAGCAGTGGAGGGTAGAATAATAAATGTAAGGTAAATATCTTCCTCACACAGAGATGCACACAGGTGCAGCATATGCAGCGGTCACCACAAATAATTCAATTCAATTCAATTCACCTTGAACTGCCGCTGCTGATGCTGATCTGTATTTCTCTCTGAACCTGCACTGTGAGCAGGAGGGCCGGGCTAACCAGAACCTGCTTCAGGTGGAAACCTGGTTCCTGAGCTGAGCTGCAGTCCTGCAGACGGCAGCTGGAGTAACTGACCCTGTAATCTAACAGAACGCAACAAGTGTGATTCTGGGTTTATTCTATGAGCACAATTTCTACACATATTAATGAGTCTGTGCTGCCTTAATTAACAAAAAATTACATACAAATATATTAGACCACCACCCAATATAAGGTTTGTGCCACAGCTGCCCATAACCATTGATCCACCAGTATGTACAAGCTGAAATATAATTATTGTTGTTATCCATGAATTTTCAAAATTACTGTTTTACAAAAGAAACACATGATTAGTTATTCAGATGCATTCCTGAACAGCAAAATTTGTTTCAGTGGTTGAATGTTAATGAACTCATTTTTGACTTCTGAGGAGTCCTCGGCACAAATTTGGGTACAAAATGTGAATTCAGTCATGACAGGTGGGCTAATAAATGTACATACCAGCTATGTATTACACAAGAACACATTTTATGGTTGTGTAAATCAAAACCAAACAAAAAAATTTCAAGTAAAAAAATTCTAGATAAGCAGAAACCTCTTTGTGTTTGTTTTTATGTGAGGTATTATTCTGTACTAGAATAATAAAACATTTTCAGAGAGGAATCATCAGTTATTTAATAATTCAATAATAATTAGTTTAATGGTTCATTGAAGGAGGTGCACATTTATACAGGTGTGCACACCAAGCACCACAATCTAAGTCTAAACGAGAGAGAAACTCACCTGCAGTTCATTAAGATTTTTGTGTTCTGTCCAAACAATCAGGACAGATTTTTTTAGTTAAACTGATTAGACTTTAAGTAAGGCAACACAGACTTCACCCTCTTCTTCCTCTTCTTTCTCTTCATCCTCTTCACCCTCTTCTTCCTCTTCTTTCTCTTCATCCTCTTCACCCTCTTCTTCCTCTTCTTTCTC
>JASGAU010378081.1:0-10570 GCA_030220045.1 Australoheros facetus
TCTTTGGTGCAGTTGATGAAGCTGTATTATTTATCGTTTTTGAATTTTTATGCTTAAATAGCTTTTTGCTGATTTTAGCTTTGTTTTTTGGTGGTCTGGGGGCAGGCACCGACTGTATGGGGATGGGGTTTTGGGGGGATGGCAGGAGGAGAGAAGCTGCAGAGAGGCGTGTAAGACTGCAACTCTGCTTCCTGGTCTCAACCCTGGGTAGTCAGGTTTTAGGAGGGTTAATAAATTTAATTTCCTGTGAAAAGAAAAAAATTAGGTCCACAATCTACATAACACATGCAAATATCACACCAGTCTTACCATCATTGTCAATATCCATCTGTCTGAAGATCTTATCTGTCCTTTTCTCTGGTGTCGATTCATCCTCGGGCATTTTCATCACCGATGACACCATCTTGTAAATTGCCTATAAAAGGGGCAATAATGAGTGCTGTGATGTGCGTATTGATTTTGTTGGCTATGTGTTGGCTAGACAGCACCAATGAAAAATAACTGTTCCCACCGACATCATCTTACTTGTATTGTCTGAAAGCTCTGACCTGTTCTCTGTAGCCGCCATTAACGATGGTGATCTGACAACAAAAGATCCCGCTGTTTCACTCATAAGCCTTTCTGAACACACTTATCTGTTTGTATCATTTAAAATTAGACCTCGTCATGAATGATGAGAAAAATATGTAATTCTGGAAAACAGAAAGCTTCCTGCCAGCTTTGACAGCATGGCCTCTGTTGTTTCCCCACATTTGTTTATGTTTGTATTTGTTTCTTTATGCAGTACCTTTATTTGGTGTACAAACAATAATTTCAAAAATGTGTGTGGTCCTAGAGGTCGTTGGTATTGTCACTGCTGTGATCCCATTGCAAGATGGTCTCTATTTTTTTCTTTTTTTCACATTCATTTGTATCCACAAACACGAAGGACTGAGCCAATTTCCAGGCTGCTCAGCCCACCATATTGGAAGAGTAAATATAACCACAGTGATAAGGAAAACAGAAAGGGCAGCCTGCATGCATGATGGGAGCAGAAAATAAGAACTCAGACCTGAAAGGGACTGCTGAACCTAAAAACAGCCATTAACAGCAGGCTAAAGTGTATGTATAACACCAAGCATTAGAGCTTTAATTATTTACTGATTAACTGTCAGAAAATAATCTTTTTAGTTATTACATATATTGAGGAAAAATGGAAAACAGTGCAGTTCTAAATGCTTTAATTTGGCTTATATAATGTATTTTATGTCAAAAATATATAAATATATATATGCATTGTTTGACAAGAAAAATTGTTCTACTTTCATTGTCAATAAAGACAATAATTAAAATAAATAAAATTATCATTCATTGTAGACTCTTCACTTATTCTCCCATTCTTATGTTGTTATTCATCTATTAAAATGGGATAAGCCTAAAGACAATTTCCTTTTCATTTAAGATCTTAAGTACATATAAATAACTAGTAAAAAGTTTGAAATTTTTATTCTTCACACTTCCTTAATGCATCCATCATTTCATTTCAGCTACATTTATATATCAGATGATGCAGAGTAAGACTCATTCTAAATCAACCCAACAAACTTACATATAAAGCATTTATATTCACATAAAACCTCTACTCTGTAGTATCAGTCACACAGTACAGTAGGTCCTCACCTGAACTATCTCCAGCATCTCTGCCCGGCTGATATAGCCATTCCCATCCAGGTCATACATGCTAAAGGCCCAGCGCAGCTTCTGCTCCAGCCCACCACGAGACGTCACGCTCAGGGCTATAATGAACTCCCTGAAGTCGATGGTGGCATCACCGTTGGTGTCAAAAGTGCGGAAGACATGCTCGGCAAACTTTGAGGCATCTCCGTAGGGGAAGAAGTTGGCATAGATCTTCTTGAACTCGTCCACAGTCAGGTGGCCGGTGGGACAGTCCTTCAGAAAGCCGCGGTACCACTCCTGCAGCTCATGGTCTGTGAATTCTGTGTTTTCTCTCAGGTCGTTCAGGACCTCGGGCCGCAGCTTGCTGTTCTGTTTCCCCATGACAAAGCACCTTCACGGGCAGGACGATAGCAGGGCTGGTGTTCCTATCCTCTCTTTTCACTTCTCCACTGTCCCTGTGCTTTTACTTTCCAGCTTCCTCTGCTCCTACAGGGGACCAATAACTCTCATTAATATCCCTGCGTGAATAGCATAAATGATTCATGGGGTCAATAATTCCTCTCAGTTTGCAGCTGCGTTTCATCAGAAAACATGTTCTGAAGATGTTTTTCAGGCAAACAAGCTGAGCGGAAAAGTCGAGATAGTTGAGACAGTGTCCATACACAGGAAAAAAATATATATATATAGATAAGATTACAACGCGGATGTTACCAGAACACTATGTGTGTGTACACATGTGTATGTAGCAGGGGGGTGGTCTGGTCTCCGTGGATACAGTATTAATTGTCAGGCACGGTGATAATTTATCAACCTTTCACTGCATGGTAGAGGGACAAGTGTCCTGGGGCATTGTAATTCTCAATAAAGCCACTTTCTAAAAGGTCAGGCTGATACTGACTGTTGTTACGGAGAAGGCCAGACATTCAGTTTGAAAATAATCCTTACCTTCATGGGAAAATTAATCTCCTGATTTTAATATGGAGGAATTGACATCGTGATTAAAGGAGTAAATCAAAGAGCAAGTAAATCAGTGTCCAGGTCTGTGAAAACAACCCTAAACTGATTTTCACTTTAAAGATAGCGCTCACCTATAAAGCCTGCACAACTATCTATACATGCCATGATTCCTTCTTATTGTGTAACCGTTTGGGGCCAAATCAGCAATAAAACCCAACTTTTAAAAATGTGGGACCAGAAGCCAATATAATGACAAGACTGACTTTGATATTCTCGACTGTTCTTCTATGTCTTGTTTCAGTCATTGTTAATATTGTAATACTGTTTGTTTGTAATGACTTTATTTATTGTCCCTAGGAGTCCTCTATATAATCTTTTCATTTTACTTAAAAGCAGCAATGCTTATGTGTATCGTACCTGTTAAACTAACACATACACACAAAAGATAGCTATAAATATATACACAGAGACAGTGAAGCATTTGACCACCTGGTTCTATTCACATTTGCTGTGGTTTGTCTACATTCTGTTTCCATGGTTCTGCTCTGCAAAATCTGTTTATTCATGTATACAGGGGTATTCATGATTGGAGATATGAGGATGCATAAACACAACACATCCAAAATAAAACCTCCTGCATGCAACTCGTTAATGAAGCGGTGTATTTGTTGGTAAGCAAAAAGGTTGTGACATTTTCAGAGAAAATGTGACGTAGGTGTCACCGAGCACATGTCTGCATCTTTATTTAAAGTTAGCAAGGTGCTAAGAAGGTGCCAGACTTCTTCCTCCCCAAAAAAGGCAGGAGAAAACAACTGTGTGTGTGTGTGTGTGTGTGTGCGTGTGTGCGTGCGTGCGTGCGTGCGTGCGTGCGTGCGTGTGTGTGTGTGTGTGTGTTCAGCATCACTTTTCATAAGAGAGCAGGGTTAGATTGTGGCAATGTGTGACAGACAGAGAGGGAATTTCACATTTGTTATGACGAAGTAGAAAATGTATGAAAACCAATGAGTTTCTGGAAAACTAAGGAAAAACTGGCCAAAACCTGAGCACATGCATCTGGTAAAGTGCGAGTGGGCAGGACAGAAAGAGAGATGCGCGGGGGTAGGGAGGAAGAAAGAATGGAAAAAGTATGACACATAGAGGAGAAACTATTTCCAGTTATACTATGTGAGCCACTTTGCTAATACCCACAGTGCAATTATATAATAATCTTTCTGAATAACACCTCCACTCCTCTGTGTTGCATGTAATGAATTTATGGGCGAGAAGCTTTGTACCCATGTTCTCGCTCTTTCAATTACTGGGATCCCAGCGCTCCTGTCTTTCTGGCAATCGAAGTGATCCATCTGGCGACGAACAAACGAGAGCGGCGTGAATTTGGATGAGGTTCCATATTTCTCATAATTGTCAGACAGGTATAATTTCCTGTAGGTTTATGAATCAAAGTCACAGAATGACATGGAAGCCGAGAAGGTTTGTGACTCAAACTGTGAACAATGTCATTCGGACTGCTGGACTGGTATATACTACTACAACAATTGTTTTTAAATTTGTTTAAAAATTACATGGTAGATTTGATTTGTCCAAACTTGACATTGGAAAACATAACTGAAGAAAACCCAGCCGAACTGTGATAAATGAGGCACCACTTGGGCTGATGGGAAAGTCATTAGTTTTGCAGACACTGGCCGTGAGCCAAACTACTGGACCAAAATAAAACTCGAAACTGATGAAACATCTGAGGTACACCGAGGTTGATGAATATGTGGACCTTTTTTTGAAAATCATCCATTTATTTGCTGTTCCGACGTCTCACTCAAAAAGAGAAGTGTCAACCTTTTGGTGTAGTGCCATATTTGATAATCCCACCATCCATTTTCTTCAGCTTAGCCAATTCAGGGTCATGGGGTACTGTAGATGGAACCTCAGCAGAGTACACCATGTACAGGTCACCCTTCTATCTCAGGGCTTTTACAGAGAGACAGACAACCGTTCACACTCACATTCACACCTGCAGCCCATATAGAATTGCCAACTGACCTAACAAGCTTGTCTTTGGACTGTGAGAAAAAAAAGATAACCTACATAGCCAGGGAACGAACATGCAAACACCATACAGAAAGTCCTCAGCCTGTCCGCCTTTAAAAAATGACCTCATAGGTCGTTTGTACACACATATATTTGCAACAATACCTACATCTTAAAATTAAGTGACCTCTGGCAGTTGTAGATGAAAGGGTGTGTGAATAATGAGTTCGGTTTTCTCCGCCAAATTCCGAAAAAATACATAAATATGAATTTTCACAGATTTCTGAAAAGTCTATGGGGACTAAATGGCATTAGATGCCACAGGAAAAGCTTGATGGACTATAGCAGTGGTTCCCAAAGTGTGGGCTGGGACCCCCTGGTGGGCTGCAAAGGTACTGCAGGTGGGCCGCAGTAATAACAGAAATTCTGTTTGAAATTATTCACAAGTATGTACAGTTACATATTTATATAAATTTATTTATTTATATAAAAAGTGAATTGAAAAGTGAACCTGTGTTGTTTATGTTTTTTGAATAAAATTTTCAGCAAAATACATCACTTTCTTGTATGTTGATTAGAGTGAAGATTTAAGATTGGGTGGAGCCCCATGGGATTTTCTGGTTTTTAAGGGGGCCGCAGCACTCTTGACTTGGGGAATGGCTGGACTATAGTAAACGTAAATGGGCTGGTTCTTATATAATGCTTTTCTACTGTACTTGAGCACTGAAAGTGCTTTATACAGCATGCTTCATTCACACCCATTCATACAAGCCCTTCAGTTGCCACATTACACACTGACAGCTCACGTGAAATGTTATAATGCATGCAAATTTTATGTCACAATATCAAGTTGCGTTGTCTCCTGCCACCTGCAGGGGGTGCTCATATGGGTCGTGTAGGAACAAACGACTGATATCACCATTCAGATTGGAGGACATGGACATTGGAGGCTGGTGGACCTTCTTGCTGTGAGGCAACAGTGTTAACCACTCCACCACAGGGCTGCCCTAAGTCAGGTAATCACTGAAGTCACTGGGATTCATCCTTTGGGATGGATTTTAATAAAAAATTTAATGGAAATCATCCATCAATCAACCAAACAACCAACTGCCCCAGAAGCCCAGCTGCTATTACTGCTTAAACAGACTCAGAGTCTTCTGTCTGGTATTGCATTTTGTGGTGTCTTATCTACTTCAACATTTCACAGTAGCACTGACAACTAGAGAAAAGCGATTCTCATTTAGAGAATATATTATCATGTCTGCTGCCTCTGTTTTAACTAGGCCACAGCATAAATCACGCACTGCCCTACAGGCCTGACTATAGTCCTTCCGCTCTAACATACAACAGGATGAGGAAGCGGCAGTACCTCCTCAGCTCTGTGTCACATGGACTTTTCCAGGACAGCTCAGCATGCAGGCAGAGCCAGAGTAGACACAAATATGGGCGTTGCTATTTATTCCCTCAAACGCACAAAGCCACATGAAACAGCAAATTTTAGACTGGAAAAATGAAAAGTGTTACCCTCGTGTTTCAAGAAGCTCTGAGGCTAAGAGACGATACTCATAATTTGAAACAGTGTGTGCTCTAACATAGTTATGGTACTTAAAGTAATATAAACATACTTACATAAGGCTGTGGGTTGCAAAACAGTGTTACAGATTGCAGTGGCCTCTAAAATATGCTCATTAAAACCTAAAACCAAACTTGTGCTACTGCAACTAGGACCTATTATTTATGTGATGGTTTCTTTTTAACAGAGAGTAATTAATTTGATCTTTGGCCATTTGATCAAATAGATTTCTCTGCATTATGATTGTTTATTTAACTACATTAAAAGTATTGTTGAAAAAAAAATTGTTGAAGTCCTGGTTCATCTTTTTTGATACTTACTGCAAGGCCCTGCATAATTAGCTGTGCAGTAGTGCTGATAAAATGTAACTGACTCCTACTTGTGCATCCAACCTTTTGTCTGAGAGTTCAAAGGATGTTTTAATAAAGCTTTTTTTTCTTAGTTGTGACAAAGCGTTACTCAGGAAATGAGCTGTTTCACAGAGAGAATAAAGTCCTCCCTACACTGACTGCTGGAGATGCAGAGCTGGTGAGCCGAACACAGTCTCATGACCGTTGCTTGATACACAGCAGCCGCTTGAGATTTCCATTTCACATTCAGTGTTTGCAATTCCCCTCGATTACACAGCAACAGATCCTGTCCTTGTCCCCGGCCCCCATAGCCTTCTCTGTTCTGTACGGTCCACTTTTTTCCAATGGGGTCTCCACCTAATGAGACCATTTCACACAAGCTCTGATGCAGCATGCATCCCCCTCCCCAAGGCTACAGCAGGGTTCCTGTAAACCAGTTTCACTGCTGTTTGCCATTCTTAGGCCCACCTCATTTCCTGAGTAGGGGCAATGTCACAACAAAGAAAAAAACTTTAATCTTTTTCCACATGCTCATTACTTCATGCAGGACAGGGAGGAAACTATAATGACAGACAGAGACAGAGTTTAAGGGCACATATGTTTAGATACATCTGTGCTAAAAGAGCTATGCTTCTCATGAAACACCAGTTAGTTAGTGTGGGAATCAAAAGACAACTTCTGTTACAGTTTATATCTAAATCTAAATAAGTAATTTCTTATTAGAAGAAGGAATAGAATCAAGGAATCGTTTAGTTAATTTTGACACAAAGCTTCTAATCTGTCAATATCCATTAGTTTTCTTAGTGAATACATCAGGTTTTCAGCTCTCTAACATAGATATTTTTACAGCATCAATGAATAAATTAGCCATTCACTGCAGTTTGTCAGTCAGTACAAATACAACTGACATCCCCACTCCTCCTTTTTTCAAAGTAAGAGGGCTCACACTGAACTCTTTCCCTTCATTAACTCTGGATAAACACGCCTGAGAAAATGTTTTTAATGCTCTCTGCATCGTGCCTCCTTTAAAGCGAATGCAATCCAAACAACCTGATATGGCTCAGTGCACAGAAAGAAAGCGCGCCCATTTTAGTCATGCATGTAGCCTGCTGCGCCGCGCTGCATCCTTGAGTACGGCAAATTACTGGTAACTGGGACTGCATCAGGTGGTTGAGGAGTTGGTGTGAGGTATTTATAAGCTACAGAGAAAGAGCTCTCCTGTTATTCTCGCTTTCAGCGCAGCTTCGTTGCAGTCTCGCTGAACTCGTGTCAGAGAGAATCATTGCAGTGGATCAGGATGAGGTCCCCTGACACACCAGTAGTCAAGGCAACAGCATAGTAGTGCTACGGCTTATGAGGGGAAGGCAGTGTAACTATCAATCTAGGGCACAGGCAGGGCAGAAGATATATTGAGACTCGAGTGTGTGTGTGTGTGTGCGTGTGTGTGTGTGCAAATTTAATGTTTGCTTGCTTTTAAATCTGAAAGCTATTCTCATTAGCATTATATCTAGCTGTTCTGCGAGCTCACGCTGACAACAGCAAAATTATTGTGTGTATTTTTATTACTTTAACACTTGGTGAGTGGGTGTATTTAATTTTGGATGCGTACTCTTCGCATGTTGGCTGTGGTCTTTTTATTTATTTATTAAAAAACAGTGAAATTAACTAGAAAAACGGCAACAACAGTGTGAAATAGTAGATGGAATGAGTGGGCTTTCAATATTTGGCAAGAAAGTGTTTTAGAGTATCTATGGTATCCTATGATAAGAAAAAAAAAGCTAAACACACCATATAGGTTTTCTAATGAGTCATACAGTGATTATCAGAATCAGAATACTTTATTGATCCCAGAGGGAGATTTCTGTTGTTACATTATATGAACTTATATTACTGTTCTACTAATTTTCCTAACATTTTTATGCAAGCTGTGAATTAAAAAAGTTAGTTTGATGTCACTTATTCATGAAATCCTTAAAAAAAAAAAAAAGAAAGAAAGCAAATTACATGTTCACAAGATTAAAACAAGAGTAATTAACACACAACCACATTCTCGGTTTATTATAATATCTACTGATATTTTGTCCCTGTGATGAAGCACTGATCAGTTTCTGAAACGTTTTATTTACTTTACGTGCGTCAAACTGTCATTTTATTATGTGTTACAATATTATTTAATGTCCTTCCCCCCGGACTGCCTTTCTTCAGCTAGATGTATATGTTTTACATTATTAGTACATTACGTGTGTTCAAGGTTTCTTTATAGCATAGATTCTAAGCCACTAAGCTGCATTTTCGAGGCTGTAAAATATTTTAATTTAGCAACTTTCCAGGGCAGATGTGTCTTGAATGGGTGTAGTCCTGTCTTGGGAAAATTGTCACAGCAGTCCAGGGTAGAGCAGCCA
The DNA here is from genome assembly GCA_030220045.1 of Australoheros facetus. Classification (NCBI taxonomy): domain Eukaryota; kingdom Metazoa; phylum Chordata; class Actinopteri; order Cichliformes; family Cichlidae; genus Australoheros; species Australoheros facetus. Next base: position 8,964 of record JASGAU010378081.1, read on the forward strand.
CTGAAGCACAGTGGACTTTACAGTCACGAGTAATGTTTCATAATTTCATATAAACTTACCTTTTTTTCCCCCCCTCCTTTAGGTATTTATGGGTCTTCCGGCTGAGAAATCCAACGTTTAAAGCCCACGTTTCTCTCTGTAAGGCGTCACCAGCAGCCCAACTTCACCGTTAACTTACAGTTGTTTAAGTTAACACCTCCTCCCACCGATTAAACACCAACACGAGAGAAAATGAAAGTGAGCCTCACACTTTTTCAGACAAAAGAAGAAAAAACATGGGAAAGCGTAGAAGTATTTTTCTAAGTCCGTTTTTTTTTGTTTTTTTTTTTGTTAATGTTACTAAGTCTATCCTGTTCCAGCTCCCGGCGTAGCGGCTTTATCATTTAGTGGAAGATGTGGCGCAGAGCTCGATTTTCATCCGACTCGGCCATATTACTTCTGAAGGGGTTTCTTTTCTCCCTGAGAAATTAAACCTTCTCCGTCAAGTTGTCGAATTGCTTTCCATAGTTATTAATCGAGGGGGGACTGAGTACAAGCCAGGTACTACAGGTATTTATAAAGCGTTTATATTAGGATTTCCTGACTCGTAGGCTATAAGTAGTACTTTAACTCCCCTTATACACTGAATGGATCCTTCCACACTCGCTGCTTAGCTGTAGGAACTGGCGCTACAGAGTTCAGTGGAAAATTAACATTGGTGACTATTATTAGCTCAATATCTAAAATAAACGTTTCACATTTGGGAAATCGACAGAAATAAACTAAATAAACACTTCTACGATAAAAAATATGATGACAAAGTAATTCTAGAATCGGGTAGGGCATCCTGTAGGCAATTTTGGTGCCTTACTTGTAAATACCCAGGAAAATAGATTTTTCGTTTTAATATACAACAGTTGGTGTACTTTTATTCCTTTTAATTACACCCACATCATTACAGCGAGTGTATTTACAAGTCCCTGCAATGCTGCTGGACAAATTGCACTGCACTACATAATTAAATATTGATAATGTAAACTTAGCACAAAAAGTGTTCGGTCGATTATTTCTTTGTTGCAACGATGCGTCTTGGCAATAAATCTTATACAGTTGGAAAGCCTGGCAATTTTCTCTATAATGGTGCCACATTCGTAAGGAAAATGCATTTGTTGGTTGAGCAGCAGAGTTGTGTATGTGTGTTGAACCCATGAAAAACTTACCAAATCTTCTCTCCCAATGCCAAACAGCTTATTCTGCTACTGACTCTTGTTTGGTGTTTAATTATTAGTTTGGATAATTGAAGTTGGAAGAAACAAGAGACTGGCAATGTAACAAAGTATTCATTTAACAAACAAGGGCCTCAGTACCGTGTGGAAGAACCATACACAGTTACAATAACCCGGCACCTCCTCCTCATGCTGGTCCCCTGCTTGGTCATACACTGCTGTGGGATGGCGTCCCACTCTTCAACCAGCAATCATCCAATCATAAATGACACCAAACAAGAGTCAATAGCAGAATAAGCTATTTGGCACTGGAAGAGAAGATTTGGCAAGTTTTTCATGGGCACAGCCCACATACTCAGCTCTGCTCAACCTACAAATGTATTTTCATAACAAATGTAACAC
>JASGAU010378089.1:6341-28755 GCA_030220045.1 Australoheros facetus
CCCAAATAGTAAACTCATTCCTACGCCCTTGCTGTTTAACAAAGCATAAAACACTTTATTGTGCAGAATGAAGTGTAAGGTGTACAAAAGGACACAGCAGGTTAAAATAATGTCATGAGAAGTACTGGTTGAAGTCACATCAAGTCAGTGAAGCCTCAGCTCAGGGACAATTACAAACCGTAGTTTCAGACTGTCTTATTAAATTGTCTTTACGTCCTCCAGGATTTTTCACAGAGCACTTCTGGAAAGTAAAGTCATTAAACAAATGAGTGTTTTTTTGGTTTGCGATTGTGGGTCTTTTTTTTATTCAGCAACTGAAATAAAACAATACAAAAACTTTGTAAGATGCAAAACAGTCTATTTGAATGTTTTAGTTGCAGTAGGAGCTACAATATTACACAATTATTAAATTTTTTATGACTTACTGAGGACTAAGTATGCTTCCACAGCAGTTTGCCACAAGTTGGATAAAGAGAAAGGAAATAGCATGCAGTAACTAATGAGAATCTCCAGTGTGAGCTGATACACTTGGTGAAAACAGACATTTTTTATTGGTATGTACACAACCTGTTTTTATTCAGATACGAACCTTATGAGGTGTCCTGATCAGATAACCTGCTGATGTCTTAATCCTTTTGTTCTTTTGAGAAATAGGTCATTACCTTATTACAGGTGTGCACTGAATTGCCCCCTTTCAGAAGTCATGTGACTCCAAATACAAAGGGGGGCAGTCTCTCCACCTTCATCAGACTTATCTAACAGGGTTGAGATGGAAGACTTGTTTCAAAAGAAAATCATACTGTTGATAGTGTCAAGATAAGATGTGGGGATCCATCCAGTGACACCCGCCTGCCCCCCTGCTCTCATCTATTGGCTGCTGGTGGTGGGAGGAGGCTGTGGCTCATAAATTACAAAGCCTGTGGTGTGACATGCCAGGGGCCCAGGGAGATAAAAGGTGCTGACAGGTGCTCTCACCTCAGGATAAGATCAGGCCGATCAATGATGTGGATGCTGTTATTTCTGAGTTCCCTGTTGGGGGCGTTTGGGTCGGAGAAAGCATCCCCTGCGGACGCCCAGCAGCTTCAGACTCTCCACTGCCCGCCCTGCGAGCAGATACACTGCTCCTCCCGGCGGGTGCTGAAGCTCCAGTGTAAAGGGGGTATCACTACTGGTGTCTGCGGCTGCTGCCCCGTGTGTGCCAGAACGGTGGGGGAGACCTGCGGGGGAACGTGGGACTATCTGGGGAAGTGCGATGAGGGGCTGGTGTGCGTTTTTCAGGACTCAGCAGCTGACAAACCGGATGCAGAGCGCAAAGGGACCTGCAAAGCAGGTAACATGACTGTTACCCTCAAATGATGACAAGCACGCAGTGCACATCGGGTCCTTGGGTGGCATTTTATCACTCATGAAATATGATATTGGTTTTGCTTCACAAAAAAAAGATGATCTGTATAAATAAAGGATTGAGGTTTATTTTACTGATTTATTAATATTTCGAGCAAAACATCACCTTAATTTCAGCAATGAGAAGAAGTAGGCAAAATGCAATATTTAACTCTGAAGTAAAATATTGCAAAGACACATAAAATATTCTTTATATTATTCTTTCACTGGAAGTCAGTGTAGCGGGAATGGTGCCTCTGTGGTAAATCTTGTTTATGAGCTGTGAAGTCTGATAGTGTGGTCAAGGCTTCCTTTGAATCGAAGGTTCTGAGCCATAATTACTCATCTTATCTGTCCCAGATGAAAAGAAGTGTCACTGTTATTGATACACTATCAGAGCTTTTACAGTTCTCTTGTTTTTTTTTTCTTGCTGCTCAGAATATAAAGTCTGACTCCACAATGTGGGATTCTCATTCAGAGTTTGTTTAAATCTGAACAGTGATTGAACCGCCAGACACAGAGAGCTGCCAACCAGAGTGCACCAAGGAGTACTGTCAGGCCAACCCTTCTGCAATCTGCTCTTCCAGGTGACTGAATTGAAGTTTTCTTAATACCCGCTTTTTTTTCTTTTTGGAGGGGTTTTTCTTAATGCCTCATCTGTTGCATTAAAAAAAAAAAGAAAAAAGAAACAATAATCTGAATTTCATGCTCTGTAGGTCTACATCTCTGGAGAAGAAAGAGTGCCAGGGCTCCTGCCAGCACACCTCCTGTTCAAGCTGTCTGCTGCTGAAGCGTCCATCATGCTCTCAGACCTGCGCCCCGTCCAATTCTACCTGTCTGCAACACTTTGGGAAGTGTGTGCACAATCACCTGACTGCACCTCACAGTCCCATATGCCACAACAACCTCCAGGTAGCAGGAGGAATGTTATAGAAAAAACAAAAACATCAAATTTATCCCTAATTTTTCTTTACTGTGCTCTGAATCCAACGCTGGCTTTCTTTTTCTTTATAGAGTAACTGCGAGGGGCTTTTTGCGTGTTTGGTCCCGGACTGTCCAAACTAAGAAGAACCCAAGAGGAAAACATGTAGCACAATGTAAAAAGGCAGCTATGTTTAAACTGTGTGAATATCTTGATCAACAATCACCATTTTTCTGCAACAGAAATTTAAGTATAAACCTGTCAAATGATTTGTATTTTAAATCTTATATTCTGTACTGTTATTATGAGCTGTCTGTTTATTTATGAGGATTATCAGGCTGGATTTTTATTATTCTAGCTTTTAGTTACTGTCGAGTGATGTGCACTGCTTTATACGAGCTCAGACAGTTCTTATCATTGTTTTGTTTTTTAAACATACTTTCTTGTATATTAACTTCTATGAGACAATAAAGTTTAAATCACGTACTACATCATGAAAACCCTCCTGCTTAGTAAACGGATATGTCAAATTCTCTCTGTTACGTGGGTAAACTATTAAATTACATCTTAAATCAATCAACCCCATAATGGCCTAGAAACAGCAGTAAACAGATGATTCATAAAAAGCTGACTAACACAATACTTTACAAATGACCTGCGTGGTGTAAAGAGACAGTTTTTTTTTTAAAGCTATATTAGAGATAATACCATTGTATCTAACAGTGAGACTACCTATTTAAATACCGTATTTATTAATAATAATAATAATCTTTCTAATATGTTAAGACCAAACACCTGCACCACTAGCGCACTAGCTTCCTTTAGCCTCAGCTGAGCTCACGTGGCCAGACCAGTAAAACCACTAAAAAAATTAATTAATTAATTAAAAAAAAAATGCTTCCCTTGCTTTTAGTGTGCACAGGTATATTCTGAAAACATTCTCATTTACATAACCACACATTTATAAACCACATAATCAACAGGCTGAGAAGGAAAATAATGCTTTCATATCAGCTTAAAGCAGTCTGGTCGTTGTCCTCTGACCTCTGGCATCAATGAGGTATTTTCACCCAGAGAACTGCTGCTCATTTTCTCTTTTTCAGATTGTTCTCTGTAAATCCTAGAGATGGTTGTGTGGGAAAATCACAATAGATCAGCCACATTCAAATCCACATCCTCATTCTGATGCTCGATTTGAACTTCAGCAGGTCGTCTTAACCATGCAAGGTCAAGACGACCTGATTCACTGATTTGCTGCCATGTGATTGGCTGATTAGTTATTTGTGTTAACAAGCAGTTGAACAAGTATATCTAATAAAGTAGCTGCTGAGTATTCATTGCAATTTACAGATCAAAGAGGATATCTAAAAGCACCAGACTGTACTGAACTCTTTGACAGGCCAGTTCTCGCCTCTACCTGTATGTGAGAATTTCAGAGCAAATGTTAGTACGTAAACGCTAAATTAAGATGGAAAACGTTATACATGACTGCAGACCTGTCTTAGGTTAAGACCACTAAACAGTGAATGTCGAATCATGAATGCACGAACCAACTGCAATAAAAGCAGGTTTTTCTAAATACAACAAAGTGAGGCATAAACATTTAGAATTGGAATAATATAGGTACACCCTCTCTCTTCTGAGTGATTACTTCTCATTTTGGGAGTTCTTCCTGCTTCACCAGCGAGTCCCCTCTACAGTTGCTGTCCCCTTCTTGGTTGATGGTTATTGAATAACAGACCGTTTATGAGGCAGCAATAATGAAGCCTGTGCATAAAGGGAATAAAGTGTGGACCAACAATGGGCAGTTTGTTCTGTGACCTTCAAATGTGAGCCATTTCTGATGAACAGAAGCAGTTTATCTGAAGGATTTCGCAAGACGGAATTGGTTTTTAACCCAAAACAAAGGCCTGCAAAGTCTTTCATCCTCTTTTAAACTTGAAAGTCAGTCACATCTGTGACATAATGAGACATGAAAATAATATTTGGTGTTTAATTAACCTACAGAGACTTGTTTCTCAATAAAGACAGACACCCGAGAAAGGCTGAATGTACAATACTACCATTATTTATGAATAAATTAAATAACATAACACGAGCTTCACAAATGTTTTTACCCCAATTTCATTTGTGTCATTTTACACTGCTGCACCCAAAAATAAATAAATAAATAGATTCTCTTTTCTACCTTCCTTGAGCCGTTAATACGCACACATCAGCATATCAGGTCTCCATTAGGAAAACAGGATCTGTCACCAAAGCAGGCCGCCTCTGTTATCAAACCCATATATCACTCTCACTTTTTTCTTACTGATAAAAGAACCACAGTTAAAAGAGGCCTGTCTGTGTGCCAGCTGTAATAAATGTGCCCCTGTCAGAGGTAACCCATGTTTGAATGCAACACAAAACCTGAGAACAATAGAAAAGTACAGCAGACACCTCACTCCAATCCTTCACACTGTTTACATTAAAGAAAGTTATTTTAACCAGATGCTGTCTTTAAGGATACACGCCACACTTTGTTTTTATGCTGTCAGGATACACAAGCATAGCTGAAATTATTTTTATGATCATTATAAATCCAATACTGTGCAAGAGTTTTGAGCTACCCATTTTTAAAAATTTTGCTAGGAAAATAGGTGCAGTGATTTAATGAAATGTGCAAATATACATAGAAATACACTAAGGCAAAAACAGTTTGCACAATTCTAAGAAGCTTGAAAGTCAATATTTGGTGTGGTGGGTACTGGAGAGGTCAGTCCATTGTTCCATTGTGTGTTTTGTTCCATCCTCATATGCTTTTACTGCATTGGCAGTGTGTTTGGGATCATTGTCATGCTGAAATTGAAGCTGTTGCCAATCAGACACTTTCCAGATGGTATTGCATGGTGGATCAAAATCTGACTACTTTTCTGTGTTTGTAATTCCATCAGTTTTTACAAGATCTCCAAAACCACTGGCTGAGATGCAGACAAACCACGACAGAGCCTCCCCCATGTTTTTACAGATGGATGCAAATGCTCACTGTTGTTCCTCTCTCCTGACTTCCTCCATATATATTGAGGACAATTTGAAACAAAATTTACAGATTTAGACTCATCACTCCATCAGATCTGTTGCCACTGATTATCAGTCCAGTTCTTGTGTAATTTGGCATACCTCAGCCACCTGAGACCATTTCTGATGAGGCTTCAGTGAGCAGTAGATGGATCAATTGAAGGTCCAGGTGCATCTCTCAGATCCTGTGTCAGGTCTTTGATGGATTTTTTCCCCCCCTTGCTCTTTGGGAATCACCTTGGTGGTGTAAGAGACAATTTTATGCCTTTCAAAATGTGTTATGTTTGGCATTTTTAAATAGTTTCAAATAAAGAAATGGGAACAAATGATGTGTTTTGGGACAGGCTGCTAGTAGCAAAGTGCCTAAAGCTACAATTTAAAATGACCTGTTATGTGTAGACAGAACACCGGTTTACCCCTTGAGTTAGGCACCTTTTTTATGCTTAATGAGTCAAACTAAGCATAAAAACAAAAAAACAAACAAAAAATTCCTCTGAAAATGGTCAGGTAAAAGGCTAAAAATGAGTGAAAACGCAGCCAACGTTAAACCAGCTTGTAATAAATGCATACATTAAAAAAAAAATATATATATATATATATATTTAATCTACACTTTAAAGTTAGTTAAGATTTAAAAACATCCCAATTTATTAATTTCCAAAACATAAGAGATTCAAAGCCAGGCCTTTAAATATTAAGAACTTAAAGTGGAATTTCAGCTCATTATTAATGCCTGAAAAACTGATTAGTGATAATAAAAGCTCAGTTAACTAGAAATTCAGTGCACTTTAAACCAGAAACAGAAAACAAAATAGACACTGATTATTTAAACAAGATTATTGTGATTTAAACAAGTTGATTTTCTTTGTTTCCCTGTGGTTGGTAAAATTGTGTCCTCAGAGGACTAAAACAACACGGCAACAGAGCTTAGCTACAAAACTGATTGTTTACTAAATCATACAAACTCCAGCAGAAACACTGCAACAGTCTGAAAATGAACAGAGACCTGCTTACAGATTTAATTAAAATTAATACACATGATTCTCATAGCTGCTATCTGAAAAGATATGCTATCTTGAATTAACAGTAATGATAACTATATTATATTATACACTGTAAATAAAGAAAAGAACTATAGGAGAGAGAAAACAGAAGAAAGGTGCATAAACTGTCTTTTCCCCTCAGGCCTCCAGGAAGGCACTGCAGATTAGAAACATCCGGGCCATTTGTCCTGTTGTCGTGTCACCTGAATAGTCTGTTCCAAAAGGACACAAAGGTGTTGGAGTTCAAGGCACCGATGAATATGAGCAGTAGAAGGTAGAGACTCATCATGATGGCAAAATGGTGTCTGAGGAGCCATGAGCGGCTGCGGGAATGCCTGAGGAAGAAAAACCGTGATCATCAGGACAGAACAGTGAGCAAACAGACCTCATTGTCAGGATGAAAACAAGCATCCATCTATTTTCATCCGCTTATCTTTTTCAGGTTGTCAGTTTTCTTAACTGCTTATCAATGAGGGTCACAGGGGAGCTGGCGCCTATTTGACATTGGACAAAAGGCAGATTACACCCTGAACCTGGATTCTGTTTAACTTTATTCAAATAGGGATAATGCACAATAATTAACATGACTACTCAGGTCCATCCAGCTGGCTCTGGGTTTAAGCAGAGATGCCTACACCACTCCTGCCACAGCCATCTCCTTTAGTTCTTCCAGGGGGACATCGAGGCATTCCCAAGCCAGTCAAGAAACAGCACGTCTGCCTTGAGGTGCAGCATCCGCTCTTCTTTGAACAACAGTCTGTAAATATCTGGGAAGTGAGGAGACCAGTTGCTGAACTTTTGGGAGAGGAATGCTGTCTCAGTCTTGTGTGGTAGCTGCTCAGCAATGCTGGGTTTTCTTCATCAAATTATTTGTTTCGTGATGCTCCAAATGTTTTCAATTTGTGAAAGTTCTGGACTGCAGGCAGCAGTACTGCTCAACTGTGAAGCCATGCTACTGTAATAGATGCATTATGCAGTTTAGGACGGTCTTCCTGAAATATCCACAGCCTTCCCTGAATAAGACGCCATCAGGATGGGAGCATATGTTGCTCTAAACCCTGTATATACCTTTCAGCATTGATGGTGTCTTTCCAGATGTGCAAGCTGCCCGTTCCATAGACACCAATGTAGAGAAATCCGTCTCCATGTTTTAGGAATCAGTCTCCATGTTTTCCAAAAAAGAATTTCAAACTTCAATTCATATGACCACAGAACAGCTTTCCACTTTGTCTTAGTCTGTTTTAAATGAACTTTGACCCAGAGAAGGTCACGGTATTTCTGGATCATGTTCACATTTGGCTTCTTCTGCACGATAGAGCTTTAACCTGCATTTGTAGATGGCACGGTGACCTGTGTTCACAGACAGTGATTTCTGGAAGTGTTCCTGAGCCCATGCAGTGATTTCCATGACAGAATCATCTATGATTTTAATGACAGAGTTCCTGAAGATCACAGGCATACAATATTGATTTTCAGCTTTGTCCCTCGCACGCAGAGATTTCTCCTGATTTTCTGAATCCTTTGATGGTATTATGTTCTGTAGATCATGAGATATTCAAAGTCTTCGCAATGTTACGTTGAGGAACATTATTCTGAAATAGTTCCACAATTTTTAGACAGTTTTTTGTAGACTGGTCAACTTCTGGCTGTTATATAGTCAGAGGCCATCTTTACTTCTGAGAAACTCTGCCTCTCTAAGATGCTCTTTTTATACCTAATCATGTTACTGACCTGCTGCCAGCTAACCTAATTAGTTCCTCCAGCTGTTTCTTTTTAGCACCACTTACTTGTTCGGCCTTTTTTCTGACGCGTCCCAACTTCAGACGTGTCGCTGCCATCAAATTTTTAAAAAGCTAATATTTTTCTTGAAAATGATGCATTCTCTCAATTTAAACATTTGATGTTTTCTTTGTACTACTGTGAATAAAACATGGGTTTAAGAGATTTGCAAATCATTGCATTCTGGAGGACACTCAGATAAATGTGAACTCTCCACGTTTTCACAACTTTCTGGTTTATGATCCATTCAGGTGCCAGATGTCTAAGTTCGTATGTATGAAAAGGCGTTAAACACACGCGGACATCAAATTTTTTTTCTCTCTAACGTGACTTATGAATGCTTTAATCATCCATTACACACAAGCAAGCTGCATCATTTGTCCCAGGAGATTCTTACCTGGCCAGGTTCCTTTGCTGAGAGTAAACAAGCAGATACTTGACTCGTAAAAGTTGATTGTTGGTGACTACAAAGTATTTCTGTGGTACATCCCCTCCTTCACTGTTCTTTGCCCTCGAGCGCTGGCGGTCTATGACTTCAGAATCTGAAATGAAAAATGAGCGGGAGGCTGATTTAGAGAGCAACAAGCAGGCAAAAAATTCTTAGAAAGGATTTATACAGTTAATGCATAATTTTATATCTGATATGAAGGTCTGAAATAAATTCAGGACAAAATTTAGACAACTTCTTTCCCCATAGTGTGCCATATCATATAAGGGAGCTATCCTTGCCTTGGTACAATGTGCAGTATTAGGTGTGAGCCTGTGTGGCCGTGTTTCAGTGAGTTGGACTTTTTGGTTGCCATCTCAAAGCTTTGTAGTCGATATTTCAGATATACTTCGTTTACCTGTAGCTGAGGATCAACAGTCTGCATTACTGAGTTAAACGTACCTTTTTTCTTCACCTGGCACTTAACATCTGGATGATCAATGATTTCACACAAGGCGACACAGCTCAGTAGTGGACCTAGGATGCTTTCTCGCCAGCTGCTGCTGTGGGGACTGTAGAGGACAGCCATACTGAGGTCACTAGTGAGGTAGGTCCCCTCTCCAAACACCGAGTTCTGCAAGTGAAAAATGTCCACATAAAGGTAGTGTATCACTCTGATTACCACTCCAGCATTTCAGCATCCTCTAAAACTCCTCATGCTCCTAAACATCTATTACTTGATGCAGCTCTATAAAAAACAAAACAAAGATTTCAGTAGACTGACCTTGTTGAGGTGACAGTGCAGTCCGTTGTGAATGATCGAATGAAAGTTCTCCAAACGGCTCCCATGGAAAGCATAGAAAACATCTCGTCCTTCCCTCGTCCTCTCAAACCTAGCGTTCATCTGATCAGAGTACTCCAGCTCAAACAGGAAGTCTGGGACAGGTGCAGACATCCCTTCGTTTTCCGTCAGACTGCAGAGTTTGGCATACTGGTGAAGATCGGAGAAACACACTGTGAACATAAAATCGAGTTGTAAAAGACGCTGAGGTTTATGTCTCTCTGCCTGTAACATACCTCTTCTTTCTGTAGTGTCTTTACAGCAAAGCTCTTTGAAGACAGAATCCAGTGCGCGAGAGCCAGATGATGATCTCCTTCTCCCGATCGTAGTCTCACCAGCTCTCTCACACCAGGCAACAAGTCCACATCTGCCAGCTAGAGAAGAAAACAATCCTCCCTTTTGATCATATTAACACAACCAAAGTCAAACGTCTTTTACTCCTTCAAACACGCGTCTCTGAAAGTGAGAAACCACTTCTGTCATTAAAGGCTTTGGTTTCACACTTGGGCATGAAAGTAATTCTGCACAAAGATACAAATCGATAACATGAACAACATATATGCATAAATATTCTTTTGATAAAATGTTCAGTAAAAAAAGTACCATAAACTTATGCGTTACACAAACAGAACCAGCCTTTCATTTCTCAGCAGCAATAATTCTCAGTCAGATTTGATGAGTCAAATAACAGCATCCTATAATCTTAACGAGTCGTTTATAAAGTGGTCCTCGTAAAATGACCAAATACTTCTATGAGTAATACTTGACACGAGGCTACATTAACAGCCCATTACTGCCACCAAGTGCATATATATCATGTTACATGTGATCTGTTTCTATTTTATCTGAAATGTAAATGTAACTGCTATAATTGTTTCAATTATCTTAATAGGCTATACGTCAGATACAAAAAATATTCTTTCTTGCCGCTCATTTACCACATGATAACAGGCCAGACTTTATGAGTGGGAGCGCATTTCACACTTGCTACCTATTATTTACTGGGTATACTTCTTGTGAAGTAGCTATAAATCCATTTTATGCTCCACTGTTGAGTCTGCCATCCCTCCGTCTTTCTGTGTGTGTGTCTGTGCACATTTTTTTTCGCCGCCCCGTGAGGCCATGTATCATTTTTCATGTTAATGAGCATGTTTGTGCTGGGATACTGCTATCCATAGGTGGGTCATTCTGATCAGTCAGCTGTGTTGAGTGAATATATGGCTGCTGTGCCAGACTATATGAGGTGCTGTTGATGGTGGTTTTGGTGTCCTTGATGCTACTCCCTGAGGCTGTATGAGGCTTGTATGATTAAACTGTGGAGCATTTAGGTAAGTATATACATCAAATGGTCTTGGAAGGGCTGGGCCCACATGATTTTCTCTGTGCGTAACTATATTTTGATTTCTGTTGCTTCTGTAGGTAAGGCCCCACATTAGCTCTTAAAACAGGCCCCCAGATGCTTAAGGCTACCACTGGCCTATAATAGAGGATCTTCAAGAGGTTCTGACAGTCACTTCAGCGCTTACCAACTCCTCAAAGTCCTTATTGTCACCATTTAAATATCGAGGAGGGAATGGTCTGAGCAAAGAGTCCCTCTTGTAGCTCTGAGCGGCAGCAACAAAGAGGCTGCAGCGTAGGTCTGCTGCTACAGGGTCTCTTTGCAGGCAGGAGCACACCAGCTCTCTGACTGCTTCAGGTGGCAGCGGTGGCTGCATTCCCAGCACTGTGTACAGAAAGATAAGATAGCACAAGCATTAGTGCAGCCAAGATCTAGGTTATGCTTTAAAAGCACAAAAAACAATCAAACTCCCTAATGATAACATGTTTAAGGGCTAACAAAAATGTAAGACTGCAGTCAACAATTACTTATAATATGGATTAATTTACTGATTTTCTTCCTTGATTTATTACCTCATTTTGCATCTTATGTCTTTAGATGCCTTCCTATCTGATTTAGTTTTTCCCATCACGCTTTAAGTCTTCATATTCAAGAAGCCCTCTCCTCATTTTTTTTTATTTAATTTGCTGATTTATTTTTCCAATGAAATGCTCATAAACCCCTCAACTGTTAAGGCTACTATAATATTATTTCACTCAAATCCTCACATTAAAAGAGGATGTTATAATTCAACATTTGCCCTTTTTGATGAATACTGTGGCAGTATGTAATGTCGCTGCCTTTTTTTTTTTCTTTTACTTTGAAAGGGGAGAGTGGTCTGCTTGGGATCCAAAGCCTGACACACACCTCACCCTAGTTTTCTAAACTGGGACACTGGCTAAGCTCAGCTCCTCTACTACTTTAGCTTCTACTTAGTTAGATTGTGTTGGTTTGATCCAAACCTTTAAGGCCAATATTAGGACACAAATGGAAGTTCAATCACAGTTATTACTACTGATTTTTATCGTTACTGTATCTAGTTTCTAATGCTGTGGAAGGAGCGACGTTTGCGTAGCTAACATTAGCTGAGCCACTACAAGTGAGCATATCTGTCGCCCTTTAATAAATACAGCTTTGTCGGACTACTGCAGGTCGGTGTAGGTATTGGGGATACATCACTGTGTCACTCATATCTATTAAATTTGGCAGACAGAGTTTAAGAATATAATATTTGCCCTTACCTTCAGTCTTGCTTAACTCATAGCACTGAGGGAAAAGCTAGCGTTAGCTTCAGGCACTGCTGCGTTCATGCACAGTTCTGCCTTTTGGAAACTATGTACGAAACACATCTGATAGATCAGCAGCTGAAAAAACGCTTTGTTAAAGAAGTTTGGGACAAAGGCAGAGCACACAATTGGATTCGGTATAAACGTCAGTGTATGTTAGGTTTGCCGCCTATAAAATTTCGTTCTACTTTCTGGAGTCTAAAATTTACCAGGACACCTGAAGGTAGCATTCACGATGCAGACTGTGCTGATGTTTCAGAGAGCCATCTAATGTTTGAGAGCAGAAACTAAGCATCACTGCTTCTCCTGCTGCCCAGAATTAAGGCTGTGTCCACAGCCAGAGCATGGGCTGGCACAATAGACAGTCTTGCGCCATGCTTCATTTCTTTATATTTTGTTATGAAAATGGTAAATAGGTAGTCTGTGTGCAGTTTATATAACAGTGTAAATTTATTCTTCCCTCAAAATAACTCAATATACAGCCATTAATGTCGAAACCAGCGGCAACAAATGTGAGTACACCCCTAAGAGACTACACCCGTAAATGTCCAAATTGAGCACTGCTTGTCATTTCCCCTCCAAAACGTCATGTGACTCGTTAGTGTTACTAGGTTTTAGGTGTGCATAGGGAGCAGGTGCGTTCAATTTTGTAGTACAGCTCTCACACTCTCTCATACTGGTCACTGAAAATTCCAACATGGCACCTCATGGCAAAGAACTCTGAGGATCTTAAAAGACGAATTGTTGCTCTACATGAAGACTGTTATATAAACTGCACACAGACTACTTTTCATTGTGTCAAAGTGTCATTTTGTCAGTGTTGTCCCATGAAAAGATATACTTAAATATCTGCAGACATGTGAGGGGTGTACTCACTTTCGTGATACACTGTATGTATGTGTATGTGTGTGCGTGCAGTTTTTTGTTATTCATGTATTGCACTTTTATATAAATTAAACACTACTACTACTACTACAAAAAAAAATCCCCATGTACATTCATATTTGTTTATACTTCCTATTAAAAAGTGGTATCTTTATTAGAGGAGTGTAAGATAACAGGCAGCCAATCAGGTCAGGTTGTGTAATGCCTCCTCTGATTTTTAACACTGTGCAGCCATTGGTGAAGGCCTGAAATATTTCTGCTTTCTGATTGGTCGGTTCAGGTCAGCAACAAATCCCATGTTTTTCTCTTGGCCTTGGTCCTACCCGGGCGGGTATAGCAAGGCGATGAGGCACGGGCGGGGCGGGGTATGTGCGTAAAGAAAAGACCTTACGTCACGTGACCGCCTCTTACTCCCAAACCCATCATTTGAAGAATAACGCGACATTTTCGTCTGATTAGCGCCAGATCCAGTTGTTTTCGCCGCTGTGCTTTAATACAGATGAAATCGTAGGATGCAACTGAAACGGACGCAGGGATTCTAGCGACATTCACGGACGGAACCGGAGGTAGGACACTGCATTTTCATTCATTGCTCTCCAGCTAGAGAGGGAGGGAAATTATTGTATTTTTTAAAAAAAAGCATATTATAACTAAGGTAAAACCTCAAAATGTGTAGGCCGGGCTATTTACTGTGATGAGTTTGGGCTCGACTTGCTCGACGTCCGGATGAAGAAGCAGCCCCAACTCAGCAGCCTGTCGCGAAGGCTGAAGGACGCTCCACCATCGCCCGTAATCACAATGCACTGTGTCCCACTGCAGCATCACTGCTGCCAGCCGAAAGAAATACACGCTTAAGACAGCCGGAGAGTCACAATGCATAAAAGCAACCTCAGTCAGACTGTATTTTCGTGGCACAGATTGTTTTATCTCTGCCAGAAAGATGTCCTTGATTCCACCATACATCCACCATGACATGCACTGCAAATATGATTTTCTAACACAGTCAAATATGGAAGGTGGTTGATCGTAGCCTATTAGCAGTGATAAAGAGGTAAACAGACAGCGACGCTATGTATAGTCCAGTCTTTAAACTCTATGGGTCTCTAATACGCCTACTTTGCACCCAAAGGATATACATTTGAGGATCACGACAAGGCCACACTGTGTCCTGACGCGCGCATTACACCGCTAAAATATGTGGCCAAGAAAACAGGTTCATCTGGTGCTCTTCAGGAGGCTGGGTACCACCATGGATACTACCATGGGTATCTCCTTCCTCCAAATCGTGTCAGGATGTAAAAGTATTTTATTGCAGTGATTGTGGCCTGATTGAGTGATGTTACACTCAGTCATACACTTCTCTGCTGTGCAGTTTGGTTTTCGAGGCAGCTGAGACTGAAGTCTGTGTGCCTGGTTTGCAAGTGGAGGAAAGCAGTGAATCATGGCAGGTGAGCTTTCCTTTCCCCTTCATCCATCTTAATGCACAGTCAGTCACCCCATTTGTAAAGGTTAAAAAAAGCCTCTCCTGACTCGGTTTCTTCATGTGTGGCACTGAGTTATGTCTTTGTGTCCTAGAAAACAACTTCCCCCCCCTTCCTCGCTTCATCCCCCTTAAGCCGTGTTTTTACCAAGACTTCAATGAGATCCCAGACCAACATCGCACCATGTGCAAGAGGCTGTACTACCTTTGGATCTGTGAGTGCTTTTTGCTTTGCAGTACAGTTCAAAGTCGTCAGTATTTGCATGCACCTCGCAGTAAGCCATTAACCTGTATACTCATCCTCCTCCTCCTACTGTGCTACTTTGTTTTATCCAAAATATTATGGGAACTAAATAGTGCAAACACTCCAGTGCAGCTGGGAAGCCAGACTGACCGGTCTCATGCCACAGAGCCAGATATCCACGGTTTTCATTTTATAAACAGATCTGAAGCACAACTGATTGGTAGAAAATGAATGGCAATTATTTCTGTTATTTGTTAACTTTGTTTCTTTTCTGTGATTGAAACCCAAATTTTGGTCCACCGATGAGAGAAAACCAGGATTTTTGATGCTATGTTGAGCTCTCAAAAACTTTTATGTCCTCTGTTATTACTCACTATTCATTACTATTATCTGAGACCCACCAACTCCACAATCAGTTATTATCTGCTAATCTAGAACAAAAATTTGTAAATAAGTTGTAAAAGTAGATAGCAGCGATGTGTCAAATTGCTACATTCACATGAGCATTATGGTGTGTTTTTTCATTATCACATAGGTTCCGCTATTTGAAAACAAAAATGTAAGTCTGGTGAAAAGATAGTTTAGTGTACACATTATGTTTGGGACTTGTAGAGTAGAAACGATGTGCTATGTGTGTGTGTGTGTGTGTGTGTGTTAAATAAATTGTACCTCTATATAATATTTTTTATTATTGTAGTTTTAACTCTTTGATGTAGAACTGGAAATATGGTATTACGTAGTTGCTGATATTCATGGTGATTAAATCCTGCTGAGTTATGAGTAATACAGCCTGTGGGGGGATTTGCTGTAGTGTTTGTTATTCCCCCCTCAGTCTTTTATGTTTTTGTCATCCTTCCTCCTCCTCTGTGACGCTGATAGTGCATAGTGCCACACTAGCTATGAATCTGATTGGCTGTCTGGCATGGATGTGTGGAGGCGGTGGAGCTACCAACTTTGGCATGGCTATCCTGTGGCTCATCCTCTTCACCCCTTGTTCCTACGTGTGCTGGTTCAGGCCCATCTACAAGGCCTTGAAGTAAGCCTGTTTCCCTCTGAGCGACACTTCTTCCTGCTGTTCTGCTGAATCAGATCATTTCTGATGATTATTCTCCCCCTGCAGGACTGACAGCTCTTTCAATTTCATGGCTTTCTTCTTCGTCTTCATGGCCCAGGTGGTGATCAGTATTATCCAGACTGTTGGCATTCCAGGCTGGGGAGTGTGGTAAGAGTTTGTATTTGTTTATTAAAAGTGATGTATACAGACAAAATGCAAATGAACTGGGATTTATAGAGCGCTTTTCTAGACTTATAGATCAGAAGATTCTCACTGCTTCTATAGGAATTAAGAGGGTAAGAAGCAGGTGCTGCTAATCAGATGCCTTTGCGTGACAGATCATCAGTAAGTGTGAGCACCTCTGTTAAAGCAGAAGTTTTGGCAGTTCGCTGGACTGAAGCATTCAGGAGTATGTTAACGCAATCTTCCCACGAGTGTGTGCATCCAGCAAATTCACCCCAGACCATGCCAAAAATAATTTTAGAGAAACTGCAAAAATAAAATAAAATAAATCCAAGAGTACAATTAGAAAAAGACTGAACAATCTGTCTGACAGCTAAAGCCTGGCCCAAAATTGGGTCATGCAACAGGACAGTGATCCCAAGCACAGCAGCAAATCTCCAACAGAATGCTGTGGTGAGACCTTGAGAGAGCTGTGCATCAGTGCCGGCAAACCTTACTGAACTAAAGCAACACTGTAAAGAAGAGTGGGTCAAATTTTTTCCACAATGTGAGAGAGAGAAAGTCATACAGCAAATGATTACTTCAAGCCGTTGCTGTTAAAGGTGATTCTACAAGCTACTGAATCATGGGGTGTACTTAGTTTTTCACAGGACTGTATCGAGTCCTGGGCAGCATGGTGGTTAGCACTGTTGCCTCACACCAAGGAGGTCCTTGGTTTCACTCCACCTTGGCCGGGGCCTTTCTGTGTGGCGTTTGCAAGTTGTTCTTGTGTTTGTGTGGGTTTTCTCCAGGTACTCCGGTTTTCTCCCACAGCCCAAAGACATGCAGTTAGTGCAGTTAGGTTAATTAGTGATTCTAAATTGCCCATAGGTATGTCTGAATGGTCACCTGTCTCTCTATGTTAGCCCTGTAACGGACTGGCAACCTGTCCGGGGTGTACCCTGCCTCTCACCCTATGACAGCTGGGATAGGCTCCAGCCCCCCCCCCCCNCCTGCAACCCTTGTATAGATATATAGAGGATTATGTTATTTTTCTAATGGAAGGTTTGACCAAAATACTTTCCTAATCCAAGTAGCTTTTTGACATTTAAAGAGGCTCATTAACCCTCTGAGGATTAAGCCATCACAGGTGGTAACCCTAACCCTTCCTCAATCCTGCCCTAATGGATTTATTACTAGAGGAAATGTGAATAGGTTTTGATGTGTGTCTAGAATGATTATTTTCTTTGTTCCCTGATTGCCAAAACTTAAGAGAACAATTTAATAAATAAAAAAATGACATTCTGCCAGCCTCGATAGGTGGGGATTGGTCCCTGGCCGCTACCTGACATATTGCACCCAACCACTACTACGCCTCCTGCGGGTGGTGGGCCTACAGGAGGGCGGGCCCATGTCTCCTCCCAGCTGGGCACAATGGGTTTACCAGAAACCCTCCCTCGAACCCTCTCCCCAAGATGGGGCCCCTGGCAACCTCATCACAGGCAGGGCAAACTGTTCCCTTGATGTCTCTTCCATAAGGGTCATTAGAATTGCTATTTGTCTGGCCCCTCACCCAGGACCAATTTTCCTTGGGAGACCCTACCAGGGGGCAAAGCCCCCAGACAACATAGCTCCTGGGATCACTGGGACACACAGACCCCTCCACCACAATAAGGTGGCAATTCCCTGTGGAGATCGTCAATACAAGCAGTGGAAATGAGAGTTTCCTCCGAAGGGTGGCTGGCCTCTCCTTTAGAGATAGGGTGAGGAGTGCAGTCATTCAGGAGGGGTTCAGAGTAGAGCAGAGTAGAAAGGAGCTGGTTGAGGTGGTTCAGGCATCTGACAAGGATGCCTCCTGGGCGCCTCATGTGTGAGGTGTTCCAAGCACGTCCTACTGGGAGGAGGTCCCGGGGCAGACCCAGGACATGCTGGAAAGATTATATCTCTTGGCTGGCCTGGAAACACCTCGGTGTCCCCCTGGATGAGCTGGAAGAGGTGGCTGGGGAGAGGGAGGTTTGAAACATACGAATGACATCCAAGCCATTTCCATTCGTTGCATTCCTCTGCTTATTCATTACATTTTCAGCTTTGTCACTCGTCTGTATTAAAACTGGGCAGCTTGAACTGTATTTATATTTTTCCAACACATCAGTATTCTGTAATATACTCAACCTCTTTTTAATATAATGAAGAGAAATAGTAAATATTAAAAAGTAGGTATGCAGAAGAATTTTTTGCTTTCAGAAATACTTTACATAATACTTGCATATTAAGAACAAAATGATTATTAAATGCATGCAGCGTGAAAGGGATTGCTCATAGTTTTGGTTCCCTGGCCTGCAACTTTACTTTTACAGCAATTAGCTCAACAACAACAAAAATCAGAGATTAAATGAGAGTGAATATTTCCCATGTTTCCATCAGGAGGACACATACACAACTATGCTAATTACGCTCCATTTGTTTGCGTTTTTTAATATGAACTTTATGACATGTTGCAGTTTGTGTGCAATGGTTAAAAAAAGAAATCAGTTCCAGAATAGAGCCAATAAATTGGCTGATATTAGCTGTTGGCCAATATATTTGTATCTGCATTTATAATGGCCGATAAATAAATTTCCAAAAGTCAAGAAGAGGCAAGAGAAACAACTTTCAACCATGTTATGAACGTTGATATTGCAAAGTTTGCCCACCAGAGGGCGTCCTGCAACTTCCTTATTGGCCACACTTGTTTGCATTAACAAACACAACAACCAGCTGATGGCAACAGAGCATGGGGAATCCACGACTTGTAACAATAAAACAAGCTTATTTTTAAGTTGCACTATTATATTATGTTAGTGAGGACTCATAAATAGCTACACATAACAAATGTTAGGGAAATCTGTTTATATTTTGTGTGTCTAAAAGAAAGAAAAAAAAAATCATCCCATATATCAGACTTTTAAATCTGATATATGGGCTCTAGATAAAAACATCAAGTTTATTATATCATTGAAATATACCTTGTTGTGACTGCATGATGACTCTTTTGTGGTTCCTCTTCAGTGGCTGGCTGGCCACCATCACCTTCTTCAGCACCAATATTGGCTCAGCTGTGGTCATGCTGATTCCCACCATCATGTTCACTGGAGTGGCTGTTCTCTCCTTCGTCGCCCTCTCAAAGGTGAGTGATAGATTTTGGGGGGAAAAAAATAAGAAAGAAACCCAGCTTCATGTAGCAGTTGTCATGTACGCTGTGGCAGGCAGGTGTTAGGACCAAGGGGGTCCAAGGGGTAATGAGGAGGGAGCGGAAACATCAGGGAACACAGGTGAACAGAATAAGACTAACAAGACCAAGGAAGCAAAACAGAATACAATGCACAAGAGACAAAGACTAGCAAAGTAAAACAGGTAGTAACAGAACACGGGAGAGAGAAACGCAGACTTGACGAGACAAACGAAATGTAAAACAGAAGCCTGATAACTGAAACAAGTTAAACAGACACTCATGAAAACAAGGATCACAGAAGACCAGCAAAAACAATGAAGCTCAAACTATTACTCAGATGCAAAAATATAAAATAAACATGAGTCCAAACCCATTACAGTTGATTACATGATTACAATTTGGTGGTAATTACTTTTTCACATAAGTCCAGCTTTGGATACCCCCCCCCCAACAAATAAAAACCTAATTTAAAAACTGCATTTTGCATTTACTTGGGTAATCTCTGTCTAATATTAAAATTTGTTTGATGATCTGAAACATTCAAGTGTGACAAATATGCAAAAACCTAAGAAATCAGGAAAGGGGCAAGTATAATTTCACGGCACTGTATTTTGAGCTCCATACAGATTTTTGGGGTCTAGAATTGCTTTTTGATAATAAAAGTTGCCAATACATGGTCATGACATTGTCATTGATATAAAAAGTGTGGTGCCACTACAGAAAAATAATAAAATGTAACTTTTCTTTATGGTAATTTGGTAAATTCTACAAGTCAAAAGAAATAAAGTTATACTTAAAAGACAATAAAATGCCTTTTGAATCCCATCTCTCCTTTCTGTCTTTCATAGGTGCATAACTTCTACCGTGGCAGTGGTGGCAGCCTGGGTAAAGCCCAGGAGGAGTGGGCTACGGGTGCCTGGAAGAACCCCCATGTCCAGCAGGCAGCCCAGCAGGCAGCCATGGGGGCTGCTCAGGGTGCCATGCAGCAGAACCAGTACTCAGCAGCTCCCACCTACAATTACGACGAACCGATGTAGGGCAGAGGAGGGGGGCCAGGTGGCCGAGTGGGAGAACTAAAAAGGGATCAATTAAGAACACAATTCAGAATTAGGTGCCCGTCATGATAACACTGTAAGCTAAACTCAAACAGAACAATGTAGAAGTCATGTTTTTGGTGCAAATGTACTGGGATTTCAGTTTTTCACTTGATTCACATTATTATTGACAGTAATATAAAAAAACATCAACAACAAAAACTTGTTTTATGCTGTTCAGTTTCAGCTGGTCAATGTTGCTTTCCAACAGAGACAGCCTAATATAGGTAAACTCAATCCTCTGAGTGTCATCAGTTTATTTGAGTAGGTGGTCTCCAATGTCACTCTGTAAATTTTTGAATTACCTTTAATGTGATATTTAAGGGACCGAAACAGCTATATTGTTAAGGGTGTTTACTTTTATTAGCCTTGAAGATCACCATTGCTAAAACGTTTATTTCTCAACTGCTGTACTGGACTAGCTATTTGCCTGACAGCTAAAGTCTTGTATACAAATGTCAGGAAACTTTTATTTCCCATTTGACCTTTTTGGGAAACACCCTAATTTATTTTCTTGCTGAGAGTTAGATGGGAGTATAATATCATCCCCATGCATCAACAATAAATAGAATACCTTTGCTAGTAGCTAGTTAGCTTAGATTAGCCAGAAGACTGGAAATAGCTGAAACAGATAGCTTAGCTTTATCCACTTAGCAGCAGCTCTAATTATCTGACTAACTTGTTTTATGTCACTTAAGAAGCTCTTATGGGCTCGACACATGGGCAGTGTTGTCGCTCCCTCTCCATTCATTTCCTTTGGAACTTGTGCGATGAGGCAACAATCGCTTGCCCTCCTCCAGCCAAGCAACCGGCGAAATTCGTGCATGTGAAATTTTGAGCTTGTACATGTAGACGTGCACACGCGGGCAGGCGACAAGACACAGCAAAGTTGAAAAATGTTCAACTTTTGTTGCTGTTGCATGGCACTAAAACCAATCAGTGAGGGTTCCATTGACTGACCAATGAGCGGAGAATATGCTACACGCTGCAGTCTGCAACCACTTTCAACATAGAGGAAAGCATCATTTTAGCTGTGTTTGACTTTCCTGTATTATATGACACTTCACGCAGTGATTATCGAGATACACATAAAAAGGCAGCCGGATGGCACCAGGGTGAATCTGTCCAGTAAGCTTTCTCCACTTTAAGATTAGTGAAATCTTATCTTAGCATGTGTTTAGATAAGATTTACTATCACTACAAATACTGAAATGTCAAAATCCCTCCAATTTCATAACCAATCAAATTTCTTGGAGACAAGTGACGTGAGACCGCAATTCGCAATGCTGCCGTCGCTATCGCATGGGTTTCACCCCAGTGGCGATGAGGGCCAATTATCACTGTCGTTTTTCACTCCCTGTGTGTCGAGCAGAGGCAGATTTTGTTACATTTTAATAAAGCCACGCTAACTGTTTCCCACTGTTGAGTAAATCGATGTCCAAGTGCCCAACTGGTTGACGAGTGGTACCTGGAGGTTGCTGGCTGTGAAATCAGTCAAAAAGAGCATGCTACACCAACAACCTCCTTGTGATTGCTTTAGTCACTAGCAGGTTTCCGCAGTCGCCCTTAGTTTGACTCAAAGACACTGACTTGTCTGCAAACACTCACTAACTACTTGCTAAGTGGCAGTAAGACTTGAAAAAGTGTGACTTAAATTAGAAATGGAGAATGTTGTGCTGTTTGAAACATGTTGGCAGCACCGCTGAGGCTCAACTTCTACTTTGAAGGCAAACGCTCTGTTTCCAGTTTGCATTGCAGTTTGCGCAGTACCGTCACAGCGCCGACAGTAGCTACACAGTGTTTGTAGACAAGTTGGCATCTTCCATGCAAACTACTGGCAACCGTAGCAGTCTGATAGCAACCAAAGCAAATGTTATATTTATCATATAGACATGACAGCGGTATTATTGTTCTTACTTTACTTACAGCAAGAAATAAATTAGGTCAAACTACCTGTTTGTTAAAGATGGTACATTTAAATTAAACTTTGGTATTTTCTTTTAATTTTGCTTTAATACCAGTCAAGAAATTCATCATCTTTTTGTTTTCTTCTTCTTTTTTTTATTTTTGTTGAAAAAAAATTTTAAACCATCCATCCATGAACAAAAATCAATGTTTTAAAAATAGAAATATGGAGTTTTTGTTCTGGTGACCTTTTTGTCAGTTTA
>JASGAU010378089.1:28767-46669 GCA_030220045.1 Australoheros facetus
GGAAAAATGTAATAGCTGTTTTTAAATTCTACCTGTAAAGCCCATAGAGCTTCAATATGTCGGGCTTTTGTCTTCTTATAACGCCCCTATTAGACCATTCAGGACATTTGGTTTTGTTGTTACATACTGATTATATGTTGAGCAGGCTGAGTTTAGATAATATATTTCTTTTATTTCATCTTAAAGTGAAGCACACGCAGTATGTAAAGATTTATTGGTCAAACATTCCAAATCGATGTTATTGTACAGGTCAAAGTGAAAGAAAACCAAAACACTTGCAGGTTATGGTAAATAATAGTAATAATTGTTGTAGGTGGTCATAACATTGTATGGAATATTGGATGTTTACTCCCCCTTTGGCAAATTCTCCCACTTACCCCTACATGTAAATGCTTCGATGACTCCTTGTTTCTGAAGTTCTGGATTTCAGGCCTTAGTGTGTTATTTCGTGGATGTTGGTGTTATTCCATGAGTTGGTGTAATTTGAAATCTATATAAAAGAAAACAGAATATTAAATTCAATCCAGTTATTTCTTTATGGAGTGAAACTTCACAAAAGGACATTTGTGTGTAGCCCCGGTGAGGCCTGATGTGTTCGGTCGGAGACGGTGTCGTGTTGGTTTCTCCGAGTCTTTGAAACCTTCAACGTTCTGTAGATGGTTCTTACAGTAATACAGTATTAGATTTAAAACAGTGAAGATACCTGAATGCTCATTACTTTAAAGTCTGTGAGTCGTCTTGTCTGATTGTGATGGCGTGATATTCAGTAGGCTGTTTGTTGTATTACTTTTTAGTTGTTTTGTTTTTGTACCAACCTCTTTTTTTTTCTGTGTATTTGAATGATGTGTGGGAGAGTTTGAAGCACATGTTTTGTTGTGTCTTTCTGTGGCTGTGCGTAAATGTTTTTAATTATAATTTTTTTCTCTCTCTTTTTTTTGTTTTTGGGAAAAATGTAAGTAACATTTGCACTGGTTTTCCTCTTGGCATCAGTGCACAATGCATTCAAAGTGGAGCAATACTAGCTGGGGGCCTGCTGTGCAGCCTTTAAATACAGGGTGAAATATTAACAACCCCAACCTAAAGTGTCGTAAAATGAACAGTTAGCCTGTTTTCAAGTTGGACACCGCTTGTATGATTTTACAGTTGCATAGCATTTTCACCAGCACATACACATACAGAAGTAATGAAGTGTAACCCTGTATAAAGTACTATCCATCCGCTCATCTGTTAGTAAATGCACAGCTGGCCATTTCTATAACATAAATGTGAATTTTTTTTTTGCACAAAGTTGAACAAATAAGCTACTTTTCCTGTGTATGTAGTAAGTTCTTGTGGTGAATTTTGGATCAGTCCAAAATTTCCATCATATGTACATACAGCACAGTTTATGTGATTATGGAAATTACAGCTGTGTAGTTATTGTGTAGCAGGAGCAGCTAATACACTTAATGCCACTGTATCAAAGCTTCCCCATCATATTCCCACATGTACTGTATGTTGTGTAAAATGTATTAACATGTACTATATCATAAGTATATATGAACTTATAATTACTTGAGGTGAGGTAAATATTTGCCATGGATAAACAAATTCAGTAGGCCCAACTAGGTGAATGAACCGTTTGAGGGGGCTGCGTCTCCACGAGTGAATGAGGAAAACATTTTGTGTATTACTTTTGTATTATTTGGTCTTACCCTAATAGATATTAAATAGTTCTTGTTGCATCCTGCTTTGTTGATGAGTTTGCATACAGGTTTAATGTAGTTGTGACCTGAAAGATTACAGCGGACTTTTTTTTAAATTTATGAAATACTGACTTTTGGTTATACACAGCCGTCTCAAGCAGCTGACCTTGACTCACTCTCCTGTCCAAAAACAAAACTAAAATATTGTAAATGTCATCTCCTGTTATACAGGGTGAAATTTTCATTCTTCTCAGGGTTGACAATCACAAATACTTTTATGAATGCTTCGCTTTTAAGGACAGTGAATCTGTGAATAAGAAGCCATTATACAGTTCTGGAAACATTTTGCCTCCAAATGGCACTTATAATTATCCTTTCATACCTCAGTCCATTTTATCCAGTTATTTCATTCATTTTACAACAGATAGGGACTGACATGGAAATTAACTGCTCAACAAAAAAAAAAAGAAATGAAGGGAACACTCAATCATCACAGGGTAACACAAAGTTAAACTTCAGGGATATCTGTTCAGGTGGGAAACATAGACCACTGTGAATCCATTTCAGCTGCTTTGGTGCAAATGAAAGTGACAACAGGTGCACTGGAGAAGCAACAATAACTCCCAAAAAGGGCATAGTTTTCCAGTGCCGTCACAAGAAGGTTTTCTGGGTCTCACAGCACAGTGTGAACATTGTGGAGGAGATGGATTGTTACATGAGGAGAGCTGGAGAGAACTATAGAAGGGCATCAACCCGGCAGCCGGACCAGTAACTGCTCCTTTGTGTGAGGAGGAACAGGAGGAGCGTATTTGACCGTCAGAAACAGACTGTGAGGGTCGGTGGCATAAGGGCGAGACATCCTGAGAACACCAGAACTGGCAGGTCTGCCACTGGTTTCCCCCTAACTTTTCACAGATGAGAGCAATTTCACACTGAGCACATGTGACAGATGTGTAAGGGTCTAGAGACACTGTGCTCAACATTATGCTGCCTGCAACATCATCCAGCATGAGCATTTTGGCAGTGGGTCAGTGATCGTCTGGGGCTGTTAGGTACCAAGATAAGATCCTCTGAACCACTTCCATGCCTTTTGGTGCTGCAGGACAATGCACAGCTTTATGTGGCCTGAGTGTGTAGGTATTTCATGGATGGTGATGGCACTGATGCCAGGGGCTGGCCCTGATGTTCCCCAGACCTGAATCCAATTAGATATTATGAAAAGGTACATCCAACACTACCAAATACCACCACAGACTCTCCAGTAGCTCAGTCATGCTTTGATACAAGTCTGGGAGGAGATCCCCAGGACACCATCCAGCATCTCATCAGGAGCGTTCCCAAATGTTGGGAGTGCAAACCAGCAAGTGGGGGCCATGCACACTACTGAGCCACATTTTGACATCAGTTTGATCAGCCTACAATTTCAATTTATAACTTTGATTTCTGGTGTCATTTTGAATCCACCCTTTAAAGGGTTGCTCAGTTTGGTTTCCTGTGACCGTTATATGTTTTCTTCTCAGCAAATTACACTGCACGCATTTGTATCAGTAAAGATTTTCACCTTGAATATTTCATTCATCAAGATCAAATGTGTAATTTAAGTGTTCCCTATAAATCTCTTGCAATGTAAAAAACATTTATGTATTCCTAAAAGCTGCTTCAGGAAATCAAGTAATTGCTCAAGTGCTGCAGTTAATTACAGCTCGCGTATTTGCGTATATTTCTGAATGAACGGATCACAAAGAAAACATTTGACATTTTTTTTCAAAATACTAAGGTGCATTTTAAAAGGGCAAAAACATTAACTTTAATTTTAACTGCATCATGTTTGCACTGTTGTTAGCACCACTTACGGCAGGTTAGTCTAGGCTGAATGGCAAAACTTTAAACTATTTCTTTCCTCCGTGAATCAAAGACACACATCACATTTCTCACATAGGGTCGTGGTTGCATTTATCTTGCATAATTTGAAGCGGCCACGCTTGCCACATTTCACAGACCAGTGTGAAATCTGGCCCATGAGAACATCTTCAGGAACTCCAACTTGAACTCTTTGGTGGTGTAGGTGGAGATGTGGCACAAAGTGATGATCAACAGCTTTGTGAGTGCAAGAGAATTAAGCTTGATGCCACCTCTGCCTGGAAGCTCCTTTGTTTCATTGGCTTGTTGACCTCAAGTAGTTTATAGTCATGACGGTAGAGCAACCATGCATTTACCATGGCAAGCATTATGGTCTGCCAGAACATGTACAGGTATCACCTCCATGACCTCATGTGGTACTGTGTCTACCAACACATGCATCTAGGAGGTCTACTCCTCCCATGTATGTGTTGTACTCGTTCACAATTTGTGGCCTGTTGACTTCCACAAATGGTTTGTCTGATTTGCTCCAGCATTGAGCTTTGTCTTGAGGTTCCATGGCACAGTAAGCACTTCATCTGAGCTATCTTCACATCCCTCAAACTCACTGCATCTTGAACACTGTACCGCTTTTTGCTATCCATGCTACAAAAACAAATAAAATGGTAATGAAATATAGACAATATATTTTACAGTAGAAACTTGTTTATTAATTTATTTACTGGGGAACAGCAATTGTTTCTTAATTTCACTTAGCCAAATCTTTTTTTTTCTTTTTACGACAAATACGTCACAATGTGATGTAAAGTATGTCACAACTAATGTTTTCCTCATTTGTTTTGAAAGAATGTGATCAGGACAGAATAAATGCTATCAAGGACTTGTAATTGAAGGAAAACAATTGATAAATGGCTTGAATCTTACATTTTGAAACAAAAAATAAGCTTTTTAAAATTAGCTAGCTCTGTGACATGTGCCAGTCCAGGCACACAGACATCTTGGAAATGTTGTCAACATCAACTCACATGACCACATCTGGTTGTTCATTATGTGTCACTTTGGGATTCCATGGGTTAAAATAGGGGGAAATAATTGAAAAGCAAAATTTCCAAAACATTTAAATGGGTGGTGACACCTGCATCACAGTGGGTTCTTATTTTCCATCCATCCATCCATCCATCCATCCATTTTCTTCTGCTTATCCTTTTAATTTGAAGCTATATTATAAAAAGGATCTGAATCTGGGCAATACATTTTATTAAATTTTTTTTACATTAAATTTTAACATCACTACTGATTACTGCATCTTCTGAAATGTGATTATAATATATATATATAAAAATAAATAAAAGCACATACACATTACAAAAACTGTACCACCTAATCAGCAACTTTAATACCAAATGTAACAAGGATGGAGTGCTTTGCATCATAATTTGCAATAGATTTTAGCAGTTGTTAAATTTCTGCTTTTAAATCATAACAAATTTCACTTTTTGTACAAAAAAAAATGAGGCTAATGTATCTTAAATAAACATCAATATCTGCTACTGAATAAGATTAAAATAATAACTAATAAAATCCACACTAGAGGCATTAAGTTTGCAATTCCACAACTCCAATAATACACAAGTATACCAGTAATAATCTTAAAATTCTTTATTCATAAACTTGATGCAAGTTTACAAATTACTGTACATGGTCAAAATTTCTTCAAATGGAAAATGGAAAAATAAAAATAAACCCAAAATGAGCCAACAGAGCCAGAATTGTTGGTGCCAGAAAATGAAATATGATAAATGAATCTTTGACACACAGTCCAGTTAGAGAAGCACCCGATTACCACGGCATGACCGTCAAAACTTGAATCATCTCCTAATATCTATGACGACCAGAGTTTCTGCATTTGAGAGGGGGGAATTCACACACATGGACAAAGGCTCTGTAACAGATGGTGCAACTTTTCTCTACACCTGATGATAGCAGACCCATCACTGGTGAGGAAGTGTTCTGATAAAATTGATAATGCCTCCACCTTCATATACACCACACATGTGACAACAAAATTTTGATCAGAAAATAGTCACCTCTCAGGGAACATTTACAAAAAAAAAAAAAAATCTGGGAAACTTAAGATCACACACTAAAATCTCATGTGAGTAGTTTGAAGTTAAAAACAAAACAGCGAGAGCCATTACACGCAGTGGTCAACATGCTACTTGCAATCCAGCTCTCTCTGCAAATTGCTTATATTACAAAAACATGTGACACGTGTTTTAAAGCTCATTTAGTTTCCTGTCAGATCAGTGGGCAAGTTAGCCAAAACATTGCTGGAAAAGAGCACTAAACTCAACCCAGAAAGTCACCCGCAGCTCAACGTGTACATATACAGATCCCCCTCCTAAGTATTGTTACCTGAGTTGCCATTCAAACATACTTTTGCAGACAGTGTTAACAAATAAACTGCAAAAGAGCCAAAAGATTGATACAGTGTGTGTCCTGTAATTTGGGGGAACAGCAGTACTCTCGGTGTACTACAGTATATTGCATGGTCAAAGTTCAAATGTAGTTTAATAATCACACAAATCATCTTTTCCAAACGCAACACTGAAACACACCTGTGGCATATTGTGGTAGCAGAGGAAGCCCGACAGGTGACGCACATTTAGCTGCACGTCATGTTGAGTGACAGGGCAGCATTTTTAAATGGGCGGGGGGTGGGTGGGGGGAGGACATAAAAATTGATGATGACATGACGAATTTGCTTAAAAGAAAAAAGGGGGAATAACAAATAAACATCTAGAAAACCTCAATTTATTTCCTCAAAGCCCCCCTTCAGCAGTTCTGCTTAATAAAGTGACTGCAATCAAATCTACCTATTTTTAACAGCAGCAGTTGAGAAGGGGGCTTCTGTACAACATGCTGTTAGCTTTACACACAGAGGGCTTCACTATCAGCATCCAGCTAGCAATCAACCTCTACAGCTATAATCATTTAAATTAAAAAATAAAATTAAAAAAAAAAAAAAAAAAGCACGTGCAGGGCCTTTAACAAAAATAAGGCAACAGGAGCCCCGTTGGTGAAGTTGTATCTTAAGCATCCTCCCACTATAAGATATACAAATATGGAGATTCTGATATATTTCATATCCATTGGCCTTATTTTCTATTTAACTGCAAGTTGATTTGTTGAGCAATAACTGATCAACAACACTGCAGCGTTCTGATTCTGCTTGAGCGGATATTCTTCACACATCATAAAAAGCAAGAGCAAAAAGGACAATGAGTAGTAGGTATTCTCAATTTTAAGATAAACTTACAAAATTGTATCATTTAATAAAATAATAAAAACAACTGCCAAATAACATTTCTAGAACAATGTTTGCATTTATGTACCAGTTAATTAAAAAAATAAAATAAAATAAAATAAAAAGGAAAAAAGAAAAACAAAAGCAGTTGTGATGAGGTGCCGCTTGTGTATCAATCTTCTTTTAAAATTCCCCTTTAACGAGGGGTAAATGGACTGTGAAGCCCGCTTTGTCAAAGCAGCTGAAGAAAAAGCATTTCCCCAAATTTCAAGGGAGAAAAGTTCTTTGTTTTCAAAAACAAATGAGCATATTTAGAAAACAAAACTAGTGATAACCTCACATCATCCTCCTCACTAAAACACTGAGGGGGAGAAGCAAAGTGAGAGGGGAATACAGTCTTTCCTGGAGCAGGGTGATGGGAATACTTGTCAAATGAGCCAACAAGATGGTTTCCGTGAGAAAGGTGATTTATTCCCAGTAAGTCAGACAGGGAAAATATTCCAAAGAAAGCAAGATGACTCAAAGACATGTTCCCAGTGCATAGTGGTAGTAGCTCCTTATCCATCCTCTTTAGGTGGCGTGTACCAGCCTGGAAGAACAGAAAAATGAGCATTGTTATTTACGAAGCTGTGTGGAACTCACTTCTAGTGCATATCGTACATGAAAATCCACCCAATCTTAAATCTTCATTCTAATCAAAATACAAGAGAAAGTGATGTATTTCCTTGACATGCTTATTCAAAAAACAAACAATACCGGCTGTTGGCCATAAATTGCTAATGCTACCCAGTCATATGTAAAGTGCTAATGCCAATGTGTGACCCACTTGCCACTGGGACACAAATTTCAATACAAGAGCAGTAAATTTAGATCAGAATAATGAATATCACAAACTAACCACCTCCTATTAGCAGTTTGAATTCCCTTCTTATATAAATAAACAGATTTACATAAATATGTAACTGTACATGTTTGTGAGTAATTTTAAGCTGAATTTCTGTTACTGCGGCCCACCTGCAGTACCTTTGCAGCCCACCAGGGGGCCCCCGGCCCACACTTTGGGAGTCACTGGTATAGAAACTTGTGGGATGAGTATGAATTTTCATTATTACTGCATTTTCTGTCCTGTAATAAGGTTGTGTAGTTTTTTTTCCCTTTCAGTCTCTCTGAGAAGAGCCTCCTTGTTTATATAGACTGCATGTTTACTGAGCCTCAATCATTCACAACTCTTTCCTTACCGTTCTTTTCATGAATCTGAACCAGGGATTTGTATGACTGTTGTGCTCTGGCAAGATTGTACTGGTTCTAAAAGACAAAAAAGCAAAACAATAAAACAAAACACATGTTAATGCGCAGAAATAAGTTTGCTCTGCAGCATGAATCGTGCCTTTTATTTATTTTTACTACTGAAACAACCTTTGTTTTAAATCATACCAATTCATTAGCACATTAGGCAATCTGTTACCTTATTGGCTCCGAACTGCACCCTGGCTTTTCCTTTAACCAAGGTTGCATTTATCTGCATAATGACAGATTCTATGGAATAGGCACTGCTCCAGCCCTGAAAACACAAACACAAATGAATCCAGTTCCTGAGCTTTATTACCGGTAGTTAAAAAACAAATTGCACATGATGCATGAATCTTATTGACATACCTGTTTTGTGAGAAGTTCCATGCACAAGGCTCCTCCTCCTAGTACATAACTGAGAAAAAAAAAAATGGGTGGGTGTTTTGAATACAAATTTCAGATGCGCCAATAAGTTAAAATAATTTCTAGTCTATGCCTTTATTTGCTAAAATTATCAGCAGCCTGTAAAGTAAGTATAATATGGTCGTGTATGGCAATGGTTTATCCTTACTTTTAATTGTAACTGATTCATATCTGCTGCCACAGAGAGACAGTAAATCTTCATATGTCATACCATACTGTTTTACCATGTTTCACACATGTAGTATGTGTGTAGCAGGGAATCATGTGTTCTCTGATAATTAGTTATTTCAGCCCTGCATTTAACATGATGTTCAACCTTATTTTGTCTTTTTATGTTACTTTATTTTTCTACTAAAAATCAAGCTTTTGTGCAGTTGTTACCTTATTGGGCCATTTCATATTCTATATCATGTTATTAAGCTACTTTATTTAAGTCATTTTTAAAAGCTTGTGTTCAATGTTTTGGCTGCTAGAAAACAGGAATTTACATCATTTATTCTAAACAGAGGGATGTATATTTTTTAATAATAGAAAGGACCATTTGAAGTCAGTCAAGCAAACCACAAAGCACGTGCTAGGCATAACATAGCATGCGTGTACGATGATGTATGTAATCTGGGCTGGGAAGGCTAATGTACACTCACCCTCCAGAGAGCACAGGTGAGACAACCCGTACAAAAGGTGGGTCAAAGGGAAAATTATCCTGTAACAGGGAAGGGAAAAAAAAAAACAAAAAAAAAAAACAAGACTTGATACAATTGCATACTTTAAAAAGCCACTGACAAACATTTCCATGGAACTCACTTTATAAGAAAAATTGAGCAGAATGTAATCCACTCCTTCCTTTTCTTTTAAGACCTGCAAGTCACTATGCAATGGACTATCTGGGTCTACCCTGTAACAAACAACAGCAACAGCTCAAATAAAAACAATATTTTCAAAGTTGGAAATATAAATAGAATAATAATTTAAAAAAAATGTTTTTAAAAAGAACTTACGTCCTTAACTTGACATGCCATTCATAAAGGCTGTCATTGACTAGTTCGACTGAATAAATACCTGTAAATTGACACACACACACACACACACACACACACACACACACACACACACACACAGCTTAAATTCAAACTTCTGAAAGGTGCAATAGCAATACAAACCATTGAGAAATGGCTCATTGTATTCACCTGTCTTATAACTCTGTGACCTGTAGATCTCCCTGAGTTCCTTCATTAGGCGGTCTGAGGCTTGCACTGAGCCAGAGACTGCACCCTGCAACAGAAACCACAACTGACGGTTAAACAACTGGACAAACAGGAAGCATACCAGAGGTCTTCAGGTTCTGCACAGTTTTCCTGGACTGCCACATTTTTGCACTGAGTAGTGGATGTTGATATTTAACTGGCCGTTTGAGAATGTACAGGCAAATGCATCCCAATTTCTTCCCTTTATGACTGTCACTAAACTCAATACAAGTTTGCTCGATTATGGCCAAAAAAAAGAAAGAAAAAAACAAACAAACCCAAAACAAATAAAATAATTATAATTATTTGGGTTATTTTGTAGTGAAAATTAATACAAAGGAGTAATTGTTCATAACTGAGATTAAGGTTTGATTAACCACCCAGCCGTAAGCCAACAAAGAAAAACCTGACGGAGGGAGGTCTTACATTCAAGTGATCTTGTCTTTGATTTTTACGGATTTTCTCCAAGATGGCCAGATTTTCTTTTTCTATCCCTTCATCTTCTGACTTTTTTCCATCCACCGGCTCCTCTTCTTTCATTTCGTAATGGTCCAGGTCTTGGTCCAAATCAATATCCTGCTGGCAGAACATAATTTTTTTTCAGAAAAAAGAAAAAGAAAAAAAGAAGATATTAAACAAATAGATGAATATGCTATTGGTGGCATAAACGTATTTAGACACCTCTCCCATTTCATCCTCTTCTTCCTCTTCAGATGTCACCTCATCTGATAGCCCGTGCTGTAAAGAGGGGACAGGTTGGAAATTGAAGAACAGTGAGTGCCTACTGTAATTTCAACAAAAGAGCTTTACTCTTATTTACTATGCTTACTTTTTTGTCTTGGGTGATCGGGCCAGCAGGTAGAGGCTGGTCCAGCATTTCTACATCAGGATGTTGTGGCAGGTTGTAAAGCCGACAGAGATCACAAATAAGGCGCTTCAACTGCTGAAGAAGCTGTAAGAAACATTGAGAGGATAAACAGTCAATAAAAAAAAAAAAAAAGGATCAAAGCATCCACTAGTTTGGCCTCTGCGAAGTAGGATCCATGTCACCCATCGTACCAACGTGTTGCCTTTCCTCACATCCTCTAGGCGCTCCAAGACTTCGGCCAGACTGGGATCATCAGAGTCGACAAACCATATTGGTGGCGTTGAGGGATAAGATTCCTGCAACAGAGGCAACAATAACACATGGGAATTTAGCCGGTCATGCTGGAGTGTTAATGGCTTTACTGTCTACAGACTGCACTCCAACACTACTGAGAACACTGCTGCTTTTAAGGAACAAAAATGTCACCTAGGGTTAGAAATCTTATTAACATAAAGTGTTAAAAGTTCCTTTCAGAGTTACAAGTGACTTACAAACAAAAGCCTTAGCCCACACAGCCACCCACTGAACAAAACCAGCCTTCTGCTAACTGAAGAGCAAGAGCAGTTCGAGCACATGAGACAAATGGCTAAGTGCTCCTCTGACACTTCAATTAAGTCTTAATACAGATTTTAAAACCATGAGTAAAATTCAGCTGTGCAAAGCAGGAAATGCATTCAAATGATTAAAAAGCTGTCAGCACCACTATATAATGTATTGGTAATGTGAAGACACCAAAAGAAGAAAATACTACACAAAGAAGAGATGACTGGATATGGATAGTTACTTTCTGCTTTATTTTTGATATTGTTTTTCAAAAAGGTAAAGATATCGGGGTGGGGGTGGAGTAAAATGGACTATATAGCAGGGTATTACTTAGGGTATGGCTGGGCAATTAATCACATTTTAATTACAATTTGGGTTTCCAGTGATTAATAAAGCAATATAAATTGGAACAAAATGATTAGTGTGACCATTCTGTTTGTAATGATCCTCGTCTTTTCCCCTGCCAGCACATTTCTTTACCTTTACTTTTGCATAAAGTCTAAATTCACTCCTCATCAGGCTATGGCAGGATTACTTGTGTTCAAACTGATATTCATTTTTGTATTTTTTCAGATACATGATCATTAAAATTCAAGTTTCTTCTTGTTTTAAAGGTTAATAAATCCACTGTTTTTCCAAAGTCTGTGAGTAATCATGCTGGAGAACTGAGTCACGTTCACCTCTCAACTGTAATGTCTGATTTTAAACAACAAAGATGGTGACAGCCAAAAAGCCAAAATCAAGGCTTTAAAATGGGATCTAAGTGGGTGGCTGATACATGCATGTGCTAGAGATAAAAAAAACATTCTAGTATTTACAACTTAAAAATGTAAGATCACTCATCTGCTGTGGGACAGAGTTAAACATATTGTGCTGCAAACCGTAAACCACACTGTGTAAGCTGGACATCTAATTGTAGCCATGACTTGGATGCTGACGTGAATGCTCTTTATAAGTCAATACTAGTAAACTGGTAATTATAATGCCTCCATCATCAACAGACTGTAGTGTTAGTGAGATGCCTTTCAACTTCTTAGTCATCTCCATGTTATAGTTCAGCTGATAAACTGATCTTTCAAACAAAATGTCATCAATTTCCATGTTCCTGTTGCTATTTTATATCTTTACTAACTAAATGTCATGATATTTGTGCTGTTTTTGTCTGACCTTGAACTCTGGGAAGCTGTGCTGGACTTTAAAGAAATCCATACTTTATTTTTAGATATTTTATAGAGCAAATAAGTAAAAGAAATAATAAAGGTAACTCTCAGATGATCAAAATCTGCTGCAACTGGAAAATGTAAGACTTTCTGAAGAGAACTGTGGAAAAAAAACACCTTTGTGTTTGAAAGACACTTCCTGTACATTAACTCCTGTATTGCTACTCTAGCAATCAAGTGTAGCAGTATGTTTGTCTCAGTAACAGAAGACCTATCAATTCATCCATCCAATTTCTGCAGCTTATCCAAGGTCAGGCCACAGAAGCAGAAATCCTTAACATGATGTTCCAGAGAAATTTTTACCCCAGTGACTACTGGAAGATCTCTGATCCATCGCAGTCTACACGGGATAAATAACCTCAGTGAGTTCTAAGTCTGAGAGAGAGAATAACAACNGTTATAAATTGAGTTGCACGTCATTGAATAAAAAAAGCATTTGATTCCCTAGAGCCCAGCTGGAATTCTGGCTCTTACAGATAGGCTGTGTGCCCATGCGGCACACAGATTACAAATCAATCAGATCAATTACAGAGACTCCTAATCTCAACTCGTTATGTATACAAGCACACCTGTCCACAGAATCCATTTCTTTCACCATCATGGGCAAGGCCAAAGTGTCAAAGGATGTGAGGGACACAACTTTAGACCTGAAAGAGGGTTACAAGACCACCAGCAAGAAGCTTGGAAACTACTGGTGTTATTATTTGGAAAAGGAAGAAATATAAAATGACCATCAGTTGCCCTTAGACTGGAGCTGAATGCAAGATCTTGCCTCATGGGGTAAGGATAAGAAAGGTGGGAGCTTAAAACTACACAGAAGGAACTTGTTAATGATCTGAAGGCAGTTGGGACCACAGTCACCAAGAACACCATTGGTAACACACTATGCCATCACAGATTACAATCTTGCAGCACCTGCAAAGTCCCCCTGCTCAAGAAGGCAAATGTACAGGCCCATCTTAAGTTTGCCAGTGAACATCTTATGCCACGTTTCCATTAGCACCTACTCAGCTCAACTCGTAGCGTTTTCCATTAGGTGCTAGTACTTGGTACCAGGTACTTTAGTACCCACTCAGCCAGGGTTCCAAGCGATCCGAAAATGTTACATCAACAAACAGCATGTCATCGATTGACCAGGTAGTGTCATCACTAGATGAGTCATGAGAGCGACTCCTTCACCAGAATCAAATGAATCAGAATCATTTTTAAAGCCCGGCAGTGAGGAAAATGGTTGAGCTGCATACAAATTACGTCAAGAGACTTCTGGCCACGTTGCTATATTGACTCCACCCACATTGAGGTGTTACGCAATTGTAACTGAAAACAAACGAAACCGTGTCGAATCAAGCCGCGCTGAGTAGGTACGAGTGGAAAAGAGGTTTAAATGATTCAGAGAAGGATTATAATAATAAATAATAATAATGCATTAGTCTTATGTAGCGCTTTTCTAGACACTCAAAGACACTTTTACAATTTCATGCACTATTCATTCACACCTCAATCATACTTGGTGGTGGTAAGCTACTAATGTAGCCACAGCTGCCCTGGCGCAGTCTGACAGAGGCACCGCTGCCAATTTGCACCTACGGCCCCTCTGACCACCACCAAACACACAACCACATTCACACTTAGGCAATGTGGGTTAAGTGTCTTGCCCAGGGACACAATGACAACGCGCAGACGGGGACTTGCACCAGCAACCCTCCGGTTGCAAGGTGAGCACCTGCCCACTGTGCCACTGCCATCCCAATTGGGATTGGGAGAAAGTGCTGTGGTCAGATGGCATCAACTTGACCCACCGTGTTTGGAAGGAGAGAAATGCTGAGTATGACCCAAAGAACACCATCACCACAGTTAAACATGGAGGTGGAAACGTTTTGCTTTGGGGCTGTTTTTCTGCTAAGGGTACAGGATGACTTCACTGCATTGGGGGACAATGGACGGGGACAATGGACAGGGCCATGTACCGTAAAAAATCTTGGATGAGAACCACCTCCTGTCAGCCAGAACACTAAAGATGGGTTGTGGGCGGGTGTTCCAGCATACACAACAGATGGTGACAGTGGAGAGTTTTGCTAGTCATTGTGCCAACGTACAGTGGGGAAAATAAGTATTTGATACGCTGTCGATTATGCAATTTTTCCCACCTACAAAGAATGGAGAGGTCTGTAATTTTTATCGTAGGTACACTTCAATTGTGAGACAGAATCTTAAAAAAATAAAATAATCCATAAAAATCACATTGTATGATTTTTCAATAATTAATTTGGATTTTATTGCATGAAATAAGTATTTGATCACCTACCAACCAGCAAGAATTCTGGCTCCCACACACCTGTTAATTTTTCTTTAAGAAGCCCTCCTATTCTGTACTAGTTACCTGTATTAAATTGCACCCATTTGAACTCATTGTATGTATAAAAAGACACCTGTCCACACAATCAATCACACTCCAAATTCTCCACCATGCCCAAGACCAAAAAGCTGTCTAAGAACACCAAGGACAAAATTATCAACCTGCACAAGGCTGGGTGGGCTACAGCAGTGGTCCCCAACCTTTTTTGAGCCACGGACCGGTTTGGTGTTCGATAATATTTCCACAGACCGGCCTTTAAGGTGTGGCAGATAAATACATCAAAATAAATGATAGGACCATAATCAAAAGTGTGATATTTTCTAATAATAGCTGTGAATCCACTGTGTATTCGTACACGACTATCAGCAGCGTCCTCGTAACATCGTGCCACAACATGAACATCCTCTCTGCCTACAACGCTCTCTGGATGCCATGGTACCGTTAAACATATGACTAGAGTGAAAATTTGACTTGTGCAACTTTGACTTAGGCGATTTTTACTGTGCATGAAAAAATTTTAAAGTGCATGAAAAATACAACTCACCACAACACTGAATCAGTGTGAGCCCTGAGCTTGTTTCTCTGCAACTCATTTTTGCTAGCTTTTGGGTTTAATTTTAGCAGTGACACATCACGTGACCGAGACGAGCGTCTCGACACATCAAGAGGAAGTCATAGACAGATGTAACAGAGAGAATCCGCCCATTTTTCAAAATAAAACATCGTTCAGACTCGGAAAATAAGTAAAACAAAGAATAAATAATTTACATTATTTCTAAGTGAGGCCCGGTACCAAATGACCCACGGCCTGGTACCAGCCTGGGGCCCGGGGGTTGGGGACCTCTGGGCTACAGGACAATAGGCAAGCAGCTTGGTAAGAAGGCAACAGCTGTTGGTGCAATTATTAGAAAATTGAATAAACACAAGATGACTGTCAATCTTCCTCGGTCTGGGGCTCCATGCAAGATCTCACCTCGTGGGGTAAGGATGATTCTGAGAAAGGTCAGGAATCAACTCAGAACTACACGGGGGGACCTGGTCAATGACATGAAGAGAGACCACAGTCTCAAAGATGATCGTTAGTAACACACTACTCTGTCACGGATTAAAATCCTGCAGGGCACACAAGGGCCCCCTGCTCACATAGAAACCAAAAAGTCCAATTTTGGTCTCAACTCCACTCGCCGTTTGGAGGAAGAAGAAGGATAAGTACAACCCCAAGAACACCATCCCAAACGTGAAGCATGGGGGTGGAAACATCGTACTTTGGGGGTGCTTTTTTGCAAAGTGGACAGGATGTAAGAGCAATGAAGATGGGTCGTGGCTACGTATTCCTGCATGACAATGACCCAAAACACACAGCCAGGGCAACTACTGAGTGGCTCCATAAGAAGTATTTCAAGGTCCTGGAGTGGCCTAGCCAGTCTCCAGACCTGAACCCAATCCCAATAGAAAATCTTTGAAGGGAGCTGAAACTCAATGTTCCCCAGCAACAGCCCCGAAACCTAGAAGATCTGGAGAAGATCTATATGAAGGAGTGGACCAAAATCCCTGCTGCAGTGTGTGCAAACTTGGTCAAGAACTACAGGAAACATCTGACCTCTGTAATTGCTAACAATGGTTTCTGTACCAAATACTAAGTCCTGTTTTTCTATTGTATCAAATACTTATTTCATGCAATAAAATACAAATTGATTATTTAGTAATCATACAATGTGATTTTCTGGATTTTTTTTTTTAACACTATCTCTCACAGTTGAAGTGTACCTACGATAAAAATTACAGACCTCTCCATTCTTTGAAATTGGGAAAACTTGCAAAAATCGGCAATGTATCAAATACTTATTTTCCCCTCTGTACCTGCTAATGTTTCCTTATGCCGTGAGAATTAATCCGATGTTGTTCCGCATGACTTCTCTCCCAGGTCATTTGCTCCCCACCTGCTTTGTCACACAGTTTGACAAACACTGGTTAATGCCCACCGCACTGAGATGTCAGAACAACCCTTTAACCTTTTATACTGAGGCATGAGGCACATCAGGCTTGAAATGTTCTCCTCAACAACAGGTTTTGCCACTCAGGAAAAAAACAATCTGCATCAGAAATAGAAGTTGACACAGGTAGCAAAGTGATCTGAGAGGGGTTTTTTGTTTTGCATTTTGATTAGTTTTTCAAAGTTCTCAGTTTCAAGGGGTTTGTTCACAAGCTGTCAAAACAATACCAAAGTTTGTGAGGGCAACAACAGCGTGCATCAACTAGGGGTTACTCTCAGTTATCCCCTTTTCTCCTTATTAGTAACGATGGCTGGGCTTCTCAGTTTTTGCAGTTTCTGCTAGAGAAACATGTCCGTTAGAGCAAATTATTATGTATGTCATACTTTCATCAGTCCAGATAGCCTGACAGTAAATCTGCCAGCCTTTTCTGTAGGCCACTTCAAAATACATTAATGCTCAAATAATGCATTAAGTGGGAAACGCTGCTCGCTTGTCATCAGTGATAGAGGCCACAAGGCTGTGCTCTGTGGTAACTTGGGATTCAACATAACCAATGGCCAGTAAAAAAAAAAAAAGAAAAAAATTTTTTTTTTACAAAGCATGTCACACAAGTTGATTGTCCACCTGGCCAGTGTTTCCATCAACTGATTCACCTATCCACCAACACATAATTTTACACAATGACAACACAACTGAATCAGGGTTTATACAGGAATCCTAGAGTTAAATTTACTACCTTTTACTACCTCTAAAATATTTTTACTACCACGAAAAAAATCGAGCAGCAGCCTTTTATGGGGTAGCGGTGGATTCACAGCAATAAGCCATGTAAGATGATCGCCCATCTCTCACCAAAGACAAAACTGTATCCCACTTACATGAAGATGTAACTGTGACTTTGTCTTGACTAAGACCTCATACACATTAATATTCCAAACACATTTCAAAAAGTGGCGCAGTGGGTAGGCGCCTGTCTTGCAGCCAGTGGGTTGCCAGTTTGAGTCCCTGTCCTTGTGCTGCATTGTGTCCTTGGGCAAGACACTAAAACCACATTGCCTAACGGTAGTGCCGGTCTCTGGCTGCATGACCGCAGATGCTCGTCTCTGGATGAG
>JASGAU010378092.1:0-28268 GCA_030220045.1 Australoheros facetus
ACACATATATATATATACATATATATATATATATATATATATATCACTTAATATATCATTTATATTAAGTGACTGTAAATGTATCTGATGGTGCCATAACATCTTCTCACTGTGCATCACATGCATTTGTATTTACCTGGTCCCCCTAGAAATATCAGGCTTACTTATTTATATGCCTTGATTTAATCAGGTATCAAGAAGAAGTCAAAGGTGCCCGGTGTCATGATAACACAGTTTATGGAGGAACTTCCAGAGGGAATGACAACTCCAGATTTCACCCGCAAACCCATTGCTCTGACTATTCAAGAGGGTAAGTCTCATGTGTTCAATCGAAGCACTCAAGGGCTTCACAATACACAATACAATCCTAAAAAAATGTGTGCAAGATAAATAGATACTTTATTGAACCAAAAGGAAATTAGTTCATCCAGAAGCTTAACATGCATAATAAATAGAATCCAGACAATGGAGGTAAAATAAATAAATAAATAAAAATTAAATAAAATTCAATAAAGATTAAACAAACAATACTAACAATACAAACTAACAAACTATACTAACTATACAAACTATACTATTATACTATAGTATATTATAATTGCTGCTACTTTCTATGAAAGCAAGAAAGGCATACTTTTAGTATGCCTTTAACAGAATAGAATGCCTTTATTGTCATTATATAGGATGTACAATGAGATTGGAGAGCACTCAATCACACTCAATCATGTAATATTATAGTCATGTGGTGGCAGTGCTCAAATGGAACTTATGTATTTGTAATGGTGGCCCAAGGGTTAAAGTGCTGTAACTTAAATGAACTGAAATTACAAATGATGACAGGCCTCTTATCATTCTAGAATTTCTTGATGTAGTTATTGTATGAAAATGTCCTTTATATCTGCAATATTTACAGTAATTAAAACATAGTGAGTTGTCAATAATGTAATCCTCAATTGGTTCTATTATAGGCAAATTTGCATTCTTTAAAGCCAAAGTAGTGGGAACCCCAACCCCTACTGTAACATGGAGCAGAGCAAACGGAGAAATACTTTTTCACCCTGCTGTATGCATGCAAAAATATGATGAGGCAACTGAAGAACACACCCTTGAGGTAAGCTTCACAATAGCACCAAATGATGGCGATAAGTAACAAAACTTAATATGCTTTTAAACATAATAAAAAATGCCATTAAATCTGCATTTCATTAGTTTCCTAAAGTCTCTCCAGAGGATGCTGACACCTACAAGTGTTACGCAACAAATGAATATGGAAGAGCTGTTTGCACTGTTGTTTTGAATGTTATTGAAGGTAGGATTCTTAATATTCTCTGAAATACTTTTTCTATTAGATGTTTTATCCTCACTGAGGGACTGGTATGTTTATGATGAATTAAGCAAAAATTAATGAATAAACAATTTTGTTTGATTATTCGCAGTTGGATTTTCTAAAACCAAGGAACTTCAAAAGGCACAAGGAGAAGGTAAGAGTCCATAAGCATGACAAGCAAACAAGGAATGTAATTAAATGAAATGCAATTAAAACTACATCTCTAGATTTTTATAAAAGACATTTGGGGAACTGGGCAACCAGCTCTAAGATAAAATAAATGGAGGCTGATGGGTTTT
Source organism: Australoheros facetus (assembly GCA_030220045.1). NCBI lineage: Eukaryota > Metazoa > Chordata > Actinopteri > Cichliformes > Cichlidae > Australoheros > Australoheros facetus. The sequence goes on from JASGAU010378092.1 coordinate 1,627, forward strand.
CTTCAAATCTTGCCAATATATTTTTATTGCAAGCTGACATTTTATTCAATGATTGTAATTATTTGGAAAAATCTGCCTGTCATGGTGCATCGGTCACATCAGCACAGGGTCACTGTGCACTGACACTTAACACATCAGTGGCTCTTATTTTAAAGTAATTGAAAAATATTAACCTCAGCTACCAGAAACCTGCTGTTACGAGGCTATGTTCTGAGTTAGTTACTACAGCTTCCTTTGGTAAAAGGGATCAAATAGGCAATCAAATACAACTGGACACTCTCTTCAATTACCCATAAACACACTTTACACTTTAATCAATTAACTTTCTATCAAAGTTAAAAGGGGTACGGTTAATTCGATCCTACTGTCAAAGACAAAACTGACAGAGATGAGTGAGAAATTAAGGGAACATCCTGAACCCTGGAGGATTCTGGGATTGTTGTTCATGTTGCACAGCAGCAATATCCACCGCAATAATGAATACACCAAATGAGAGTTCAGCAACTTACAAAGACATATTGTTTTTGCTTTCCCCCTATTTATGTTTTTTATATATTCAATGACAGAACTGTGTTTTGAGTGGTTTTCTTTATGGCTCCCCAGAAACAGTAGACTTCAGAAAACAACTAAAAAAACGGTGAGTTTGTAGATTTTGAACTTCTATTGAATTCTTACTTTCTGTATTCTTTATGGCTATGAATCCTACAGCGAATCTCTGACAACATGAGTGCACTGTTTCAGCTAAAATATACTGGTGTGTGGACCTTAATGCTGCCTGTCAATACAGTAATCCGGATGGAACACGTGAGGAAAAGCCAATGGAGCCAGAGGAGAAGGTTTGGGAAATTCTTCTCAGTTCAGACAAGAAAGACTATGAGCGGATCTGTACCGAATATGGTATCACAGACTTCCGAGGCATGCTGAAGAAACTTAATGAAATGAAAAAACAACGAGAAGAGGAGATTGCAGAGGTACAGCAAACTGGCTTTGTTTTATTTATTTACAAGTGTCTCAAAGAAAACTGTTTTTATTCACTCAGGTCTGTTTGGTTTTCTTTATATTTGCTGTGGTTTATGCAGTCACCTGATCATTATTTTCACCTTCACCTTTGTCATAGTTTATCACACAAATCAGCAGTTTAAAGCCTATTGAGGTCAAAGAAGATGATTATGCAACAATTGAGTTGGATATGGACCTCAAGGATCCTAGCAGCAAAATGTACCTGTACAAGGTAATAAATTAATTGTTACATTTATCCCTCTGTTTTCTTCCTTCTTTTTAAATCTATTATCAAAATATTAACATGTCTATAAATTCTGCAGGATGGTGTCATGGTTCCATTTTCCAAAGAAGAGAGTGAAGAGCTGAAACACAGTTTGAAACAAGTTGGCAAAAAATACATATTCACAATTAAAAAGCTAGGCGCAGAAGATGCCGGGCTTTATTCAGTGGATGTTGAGGGTGTCAACGTATTCTCCACTGATTTTAAAGGTCTGTGTTTATAATCAAGTATTAAGATGAGATAAGGTTTAAGAAATTTCAGCTTCCTTTATGTTTACTTAAACAATGTAGTTGTAAAAGTCTTTTCTACTTTTGATTGAAATTTAATCATGCAATTCAGTCATTGAGATGGCCAGCTCTAATCGTTCATGAGCAACATAAGCAGTTCAGAAAATGGACTGAGTGAATTTTAATAGTTTGTCTCTGACTCTTTTGTGTCTTTTTAAAAAATTTTCAGTTCCTCAAGTTGACTTTGCTGTCAAAATACAAGAGGTCAAGGCAGAGGAACGAGAGGATGCCCTCTTTCAATGTGTCCTAACTGCACCAATGACTGAGATCAAATGGTATGGCAAAAGCGCTCTGTTGTCAAATGGTGAAAAACATGAAATTATTGTATCTGAAGATAAGCTTATCCATAAACTGATTGTGCGAGACTGTATGCCTTTGGATGCCGGCATCTATGCTGCTGTGGCAGGAATCAAATCTTGCAATGCCTGGCTTATAGTTGAAGGTGAGAAAATATATTATATATATGTTTTGTATTTCTTTTTTGAATCCTTATTTTATTAATCATACAGAATTCCAATTATTTTACCCTAACATTTAAAAAAAATGCTAAATCCAAAATGTTATCAGCTGAAAATTACAAATACACTTGACATGTCTTCCATAGCCAACAAAGATCCAGCCAGTAAGGGCAAGAAGGCAGGTCGCAAAACAACCATGGCTGGAGGTGGCAATGAAGAAGAGCTGATGAGAATAGCTAAGGAACAGCAAGAAAAATATCAGAAAGAATTAGAAGAAAAATTGGAACTTGCCAAGAAAGCCCAAGCAGAGAAAGAGGCTGCTGGAGCAGCAACCCGAGAGGACGAAGAAGCAGCTAAAAAGGCAGCTGCTGAGGCCAAAGCTAAGGCTAAGGCTGCTGCAAGAGCAAAAAGGGCAGCAGCTGGCAAGGATGGAGCTCTGAGGAAAAGTAAGAAAAAAGGAGCTAGTGGGACGGCCTCCGCTGAAGGCGGCATTGGAGGTGCTGGTGCACAGGGTGCTTCTGCTGCAGATGGGACAAGTGGTGCTGGAGGTGCCGATGGTGCTGGTGGAGCTGTTGGTATTGTTGGTGCCGGCGGTGCTGCTGGTGCCGGCGGTGCTGCTGGTGCCGGCGGTGCTGATGGTGCTGGTGGGAACAGTGTCAGTGGCGCTGGCGGTGCTGGTGGTGCTGCTGCAGTTGCAGATGGGATTGGAGGTGCTGGTAGTGCCAGTGGTATTGGTGCAGGTGGTGCAGGGGGTGCAGGCATTGGGGTTGATGGTGGTGCCAGTGCCAGCGGAAAGGAAGCAGCCATGAGGAAAGGTGGAGCTGGAGCAGGAGTCGGTGGCGGTGAAGGAGAAGATTTTGAAGAAGATGAATATGATTCATTTGAATATTCTGATGAAGACTTTGAGGGAGAGGGAGAAGAAGGATATGAAGGAGAGGGAGGAGAGGGAGAAAGAGGAGAAGAAGGAGAAGGAGGAGGTAAAGGAGGGAAGCGCAGGAAGCGTGTGAGAGCTGGTCCACTTGTTCCAGATACAGTAATAGGTAAGCTATTAATGCTGGACTACATGAGGCAATACTTAATGAAAAAAGACCTTCTGAACTTTGGTTTTTATTTTCTTTCAAGCCTATTAGGTTGTATAATACAATATAAATCATTCATAGAGAAATCTTGTCTTTTTTGTTTCTTTAAATTTACACTGTAAATATTAATAGCAATTGAACATTTGTATGTTTTCTTTGGATATTTTCAATATCATATCAAACTATTTCCAAAAGAAAAATAATTTTATAAGTTATTTTAAAACTAAACTTTTTCAAAAGAAGATCTCTATTCTGTATAAAAGTGCTATATATTATTACTAATAGGAGATATAAATGATGAGGAAACCACAAATCAGCGAGGTAAAAAATCTGGGAAAAAAGGAAAACGACCAAAAAAGAAAAATGTGGAGGTTGAAGAACCTGTTGTTGGTAAGCGATGTCAAAGGTTGCATGCTGTAGATAGTTTACAGTATGGGAATGAAAATCACTTTGACATCATAACTGTAGAGAAATCTAAATACTTCAATTTAGATGCAGCTGCATTAATAGTAGCTGACACCTCACAAAGCTCTTCACTGCTCTTCTAATGGGTTGTAGTGTATTCACAGATTACATGGTTTTCAGTCCAGAAACAATGAAACATTTTTAGCACTAACTTGCTAGTTACCTGCTAATGAATAGTTAATAAATTAGAACAGAAATTTTGCTTTTCTTTGTTTTCATGTCTTGTCTTGGAAACTACCATGTATGTCTTTTTACATTTTACATTCTCTTTTGTCTATATTTGTGTTTTATATGTACTGTGTGCTTTCATGTTTGTAGTGTGTTTGAATCATTTGAAGTGAAAGGTAAATGGAAAAGGTAAATGGAAAAGGTGATTAACATATTTTATGGTAGTTTTAAGAAACAAATCCCAAAAGCTTTTACACATTAAAAACAAAAAAACAAATAAACAAAAAAAACCCCCAACAGATCAGCACCTTTAAAATTATATTTACTTTTATATTATTGCCTCTGGTTGTTTTATTTATTTATCACATATACCAAGTAATACCTGCATGATCCATGTTAGATATCACCTTTTCCACCATTCTGTTGTAACGCTTTTAAGTTCATGTTTTTTAATGCTGTTCTTGCTGTTTGTATTCATTCTCTATGCAAATATTTTGTTATTATTACTGATATTATCAATGTTATTTGTAAGGCATATCCAACAGCTAATGAGAAACATTGGATTGATGGTATTTATGATGATATCCCTTAAAACTGCAAAGCAAAAAAACAGACGCAAGTGATACCAATGGTGATAATGGCACCGGATCAGCAGCAAGCAGTGATGAATCTCCTGAAAATGGTGAGGGTGCACACAGTGGGAGCCAGCAGCAGCTGGCAAACATTCAGGCTGTGCACAGCAAGGCTGACTGTTCGAGAAGACAGTTAGTGGTAAGATTACGGGCGTTGCTTTAACTGCTGCATGGGAAGCACTCTTAGTGAAAGTCATATGATGAGCTGATGACTTTTCCAGTGGCTTGGGGGTTAACATAAGTGTGTGACCATTGAGAAGAGGAGGACACATCATGTCTAATTGGATAATATTACCTCTTAGAATGATCACAGATCAACAAGAGTGGATTTAACCTTGAGCTTGCACTGAGGAAATGTCAATCAAATCTAATGTACTAATGTTTTTGTGTATAGGATACACTCTTAATTTTCCCTGTTCCCAGCACAATGAAATTAACAAGAACATACTATAGTTATATATTTTTTTAGATTAAACAGCACTGCTTACTGTATATATTTATTTGACCTACAGGTTGAATAGCTGCAGACAATTTTGTGTTTATTTATGTCTACCTGTGTCTTTTATGTATTTAAAGGCTATGTTTGTGTGTGCGCGTGTGTGTGTGTGTGTGTGTGATGCTTTGATGCATCCGTGCTCTGTGTGCATCTGTGTTAACATTCTTGCTTTTCTCTTTAAATGTTAATTCAGGATGAATCAGTGCTTTGGAGATAATTACTTCAATAAGCAACTGTAGAACAGATCACGTTCACCTATAACTGAAATACTTTGTGTAGTTGCACTCTTACGTAACTGGAAGATGGACGATACGTTTGACTGACCTTGGAGGATGACTGTCATTTTCACATTTCACTTAAGACTGAATTTACACCAGACAGTCAAAATGATATACTCTTTCATTGACCAAGAAGGACAAGGCCAATCCCAAGTGGGACATACTATATCTTAATAGTAAATCTTTCTTTCTCCAAGACCAATTAAGTGAACGCAGGCAAATGAATGACCCTGTGAAGACATTCTTAGCCTGTGCCAAAATCCGGCGTGAGCTGATGAAGACTGATGCCATATAAGCTGCGCATTAAAGAAGAAAGACATCTTCATGTAAATTTTTAAAAAATGCACTCTTCTTTCATCCCCTACCAACTTGGATTAAACAGTCTCTACAAATCTGAAATTTTTCATCATAAAAAAGGGTTTTTTTTATGAGTAAAAAATAAAATACCTACCAACAATATTCTAGAAACAAGACGCAAACTGTTGATTTTTCAAAAGTGAGGTAAGTATGTGCACAAATGCATTCCTGTATACATGGATGAAGATCTTCAAATCTCTAACTGTCAATTTACAATTGTAAAGTGATGTTAAGCTGTGAGTTATTTATAATTACTAACTTGATGTTGGATAAATCTTCAGACCCAGGAGTTCACTTTCATGCTGGGCTTTCTGACTGCAAAGCCATTATTGGAGAAGCAGCAGAGCTGGAATGTAAAGTGAGCAGAGAAGACTGTGTGGGAATATGGTACAAAGATGGAGAAGAGGTAAGCCCGTGGTCTTAAATCTGTTCAATATTTTGCACATAGGCTTGGATGTTTGTGCAGCAATAAAGCCGTACGCCTGCATGGGTTTCTTCTGGGTACTCTGACTTCATCCCACTGTCCAAATACATGCATGTTAAGTTAATTGGTGATTCTAAATTGGCCATGGATTAGAGGGAGATATTATTATAGGTAAGAACTGTATGAATGTATGGTTAGATGTAGGTTTGAAGCCTAAAGAACTTTGAGTGGTCCATTCAAAGATTGGATAGATCACATTTCTAGCTACAGATGTTAATTTATTTGTGTTTGCTGTTTTGCAGTAATGTGCTTTTTTTAATTCATTCCAGATTAAATCATCTGAGGGTATAACTATTTCAAAGGATGGAACTTTCCACAGGCTGAAAATTCATAAAGTCACAGAGGAATTTGCAGGAAAATATAAATTTGAAGCAGACGGGCGGAAGACAGAGGCTGACATTGTTGTTGAAGGTACAAACAACAGCCTCGCAATAACCATTTCCTTGCTTACAGGGTTTGCATCATTCATTAAAGAGTGCCTTCAGGTCATGATGAAAATTAATTTTTAAGAATAGTGCACAATAACTAGTACTACATAACTAGACAGCATAGCAGTGCTTGAAATGTGTGTTTGTGTCTTTTATTACTCATTCTAGATCCGCCACGATTTAATGCTGAAGAACTGGAAGCATTTAAAACCCCTGTCACTGTGAAAAAAGGACACAAAGCTACATTCAACTTGCCTTTCATTGGACGGGAACCTATTAAAATTCTGTGGTACCGTGAGGGTGAAGAGCTTTCGGAGGAAGGCAACATCAAGATAGAGCATTCAGAGGGGTCTAGCCGTCTGCTTCTATTGAAGCTGCAGCGCAAAGATAGTGGTGAAATCAAGATCAAACTCAAAAATGAGTTTGGCACTGTTGAGGCCTTAAGCCAGCTTGTTGTACTGGGTATGTACATGGCATATATATATCAAACAAATTTTAGCATAACTAAATGTGAAATAAATGTGTTAATTAGGCATTTAATACACTTAAAGACTTTAGTTCAGCACAGATGAATATTCTGTGTGATACTTTGTTTTCAAATAGATAAACCCACTCCTCCAATGGGACCTCTGGAGATTGTTGAAGCCACCTCCTCTGCAATTGAAATTAAGTGGAGACCCCCAAAAGATAGTGGTGGCTGCAAGATATTAAACTATATCCTTGAACGACAACAAATTGGCCGTAACACCTGGAAGAAGGTGGGGCCAATTGGACCTGAGGCCAAATACAGGGACACGGATATAGATCATGGCAGAAGGTACTGCTATCGCCTCAGAGTGGAGACTGAAATAGGCATCAGTGAGCTGATGGAAACAGAAGACATTCAAGCTGGTACAAAAGGTGAACTAAGATCAAAATTATAAAACTGGTGTCTTGTTAAAATACCACTGTAGTCACTGAAGTCCTGGTCATCAACATTAAAAGCTAAATCTTACAGGAAAAAAAAGGTAATAATAAAATATTGAAAAAAATGGGGTACTTGATTTCTTTTTAAGCTGTGGTTCATCATTAAGATAAGTGACTCTTCTAATTGTATGACAGGCTCCACAAAAATAGGAACGAGATAATTGAATACTTCTTTTAAATAAACTTTGCAAACTTATTTTTATGGTAATAAATCTAATGACCTCGCTACTAACTAGCAAATGCTTTTCATTTTCCCCTATTCAATAAGTCTTTGTAGAATTAAAAACAGAACAACTCTGAGAACAAAAAGTCATCCACAAGTCATCATTAACAACATTTCTAGAGAATGACTGGGTACATTTTGCTGCTGTACCTTCTAGTATGATAAGAATTTTAATTTAAACTGGCTCAATAACGGAAGAGAATACAGGATTTTCTTTTAATTCCAATTGCCCACTAATGTTTCTAATATAGCAAAGTTGTGGTTTTAATTGAGCTTTTGTATCATTCTCAAGGTAAATTCCTCAAAAGCAAATAAAATCCTATTTACAAAGCTTTTTAGACAAATTTTAAAAAAAAGCACAAATCTCATTCTTTTGTGTATACAGCATACCCTGGACCTCCATCAGCACCCAAGGTTGTCAGTGCCTTCAAAGACTGTATCACTCTCTCGTGGGCTCCTCCTGCTGACACTGGAGGAACCAGTATTCTGGGATACAACCTTGAGAAACGCAAGAAGGGCAGCAACCTATGGGGCCCTGTCAATCCACCCAATGAGATGATTAAAGGTTAGTTATTCACACAGAATTTCTGTTTGTTTATGTTACAATAACTTGACAGCACAACAATGACATCTTAATGATTTACTGCTGCAATTCAAATTTTTTCTATACAGCAAAAGAGTTTGCTGTGAAAGACGTGGTTGAGGGCATGGAGTATGAATTCCGTGTGTCTGCAATCAATAACTCTGGAGCTGGTGAATTCAGTACACCCTCAGAATTCGTGTTTGCCAGAGACCCTAAAAGTAGGTGGATATTGATACTGCTGCCATTTTTTGACTGTATTTAGCATTGTGTACAAAATAATGACTGTCTCTGAATCATATTTTACAGAGCCTCCTGGTAAAGTCAGTGACTTCAAAGTGACAGATTCCACCTACACAAACATGTCCTTGTCTTGGACAAAACCCAAGGACATTGAGGGGGTTGCAGATGAAGCAAAGGGATATTTTGTGGAGATCAGGCTTGCAGAAAACACAGAGTGGGATCGCTGTAATCTGAACGCAATAACCATGAATTCCTATACAGTGAAAGGCATGAAGTCAATGGGTATGTACTGGGTAAGAGTTATCGCTACCAATGAAGGAGGCATGGGAGAGCCACAGGAACTGGATAACTACCATATCTCTATGCCCCCTCCTGGTGAGAAAATTAACTTTAAAATGACTTGTGCCCAAATGTTATATTTTATCTTGTGATTACAGAACATTCATCATTGTTTGTTTTTTTTCCACTAAGTAACACATGACTCAAGTTAAGAATTTAGCTGCAGTTACTAGAAAATACCAGAATTATGCATAGCCAGAAAACTAATAACCAACATAAAAGTTGCAATCAAAATGTTTGGCAATTGCACATATGAAAAAAATTGTCCAAAAAAAAAAAAAAAGGATACCAAAGTAAAATTTTGCTGCTACCTATGCTAAGGTAGTTTCCTTGAGCATCAATACAACCAGTGCTTCCAATGCTCCTACTACATTTGAAGTGCTCCACAAACGTTTTCTTCAGACTGCTGTAGGTGTGCATTTGCGGTTTCATCATGTTCAGAGTGTAGACATCATCTTCTCTGTCACACTATTCCTACCTTTAACTTGAGTTTCATTACTGGTGACAAGTACTAGGTTTCCAGCTAAGACACACAGAAGGCCAGACAGCAGTCTTCCATGGAAAAGCCACTAATTTTCAGGCCAGAAGAAGGTACATCAATCAGGAGTGCAACCAAGAGCATGCGTGTAGTTTTCTTCCACATTTTTGGGGTTGTGCACTATGAATTCATCCCTGAGGAAGGGACTGTCAAAAGCAAGTTTTACTGTAATGGGCAAAAGAGTGCAAATCCTACCCTCACTAACGTATTCATCATTCACCGCCAAACTCTGGCTAGATTTGCCTCCCTGCAACTTCTTCCCAAAATGAAATTCAAGTAAAAGAGTCACACAGTGGAAGAGGTTCAGAATGCAAATGCACACTATTATGTGGTCAGAACCAGATCAGTGGTCTAAATGCACTCTATCAGTACAGCTGGGAGCAATGTATTGTTGCACAAGCAGACTAACTTAAAAATCAGGTATGTTTTTTGCTGTTTACATGTTTCCATCTATGAACATTTTGAGTGTACCCCATAAAAAAATCTTTAATTTCCTAACTTTTGTAACTTTAATTGGACCATCCAATCAATATCTCTGCACTGTAACATAGTGCACATAGTACTATACACCAAAGATATTTTTGTAGTTTTGCTGCATCCTCATGTTTTTAAAATGATAATTGACTAAATTTGATTCTGCTGTTTGTCTAGTGAGGCCACGATTTACTGATGCCAAAATTAAGAGTTTCATGGTGGTAAGAGCAGGAAATTCAGCACGATTCAACATTAACTTTGAGGTAATAATTAATGGCAACAAATATATAGGAATCTGATTTTATCTTCTTGCAAACTAATAAAATTCCATCTTCATATTCTTTGTAGGCTTCCCCTTGGCCAGAGGTAATCTGGCTGAAAGATGGAGTACCAGTGTCTAAAAAAGTGACCATTAGCAATGCAGAGGGAACATCCCAGCTTCTCATTCCTTCTGCTGAGCGCTCAGATAGTGGAATCTATACAATCATTGTCAAGAACGTTGTTGGCCAAGAAACATTCAGCATTGAAATTAGAGTAACAGGTGTGTTTGGTATAATCTTGCACGTACTATTAAACTTCCCTTCCATATTCTGTAGACAAAAGAAAAATTAAAAAAAAAAAATTGTTTTTAACTCTAGATGAGCCCAAGCCACCAGGTCCTGTGGAGTTAGATGAAAATGTGACTGGCACAGTGACCATTTCATGGACACAGTCTCCAGATGAGAAACGTGATGACAGGCTGCATTACATGGTGACCAAGCGTGATTCAAGCAAAAGAACATGGAACTCTATTGGAGATCGAATCTTCAACAATAGATTCACAGCGTGTAACATAATGCCAGGCCGAGAATACCAGTTCAGAGTCTATGCCAAGAACGATATGGGCTCCTCTAAACCCTCTGAATCACCTAAGTGGCTGATTCCTGCCAAAAAAGGTATGTACATGGTTAATGGCTTCAAGGTCTAAGAGTACATATGCTAGTTTGATGTACACTGTATAATACATACAGTGTACACAACTGTGTACACAACTGGCATACATTATCTGTAAAGTATCTGTTTATCTGTATTTGTTTTTATGGTTTATCCATTGATATTAAACCTACCAGAGTTTGAACTTTGTTTCCATGTCTGCTGTATGATTATGACAAACTCTAGTATAGGACTAATGTATACTTTCAATTTCTTATAATATTGTTGTAGCACCATCATCAGGTCAGGGTTAAAACATTTTTTACTGTTAGACGAATGCAATTCTAATTGGTGCAATGCATATTTGGTTTCTTTCAGAAAAGTTCACTGTGAAAATGCCAGAATCAAAGCCCTGTAATCTCCAATGTCCTCCCAAGTTCATTGTCTCACTGAAAACGCACACAGCTCCCGAAGGGTATGAATGCTATATGACTTGTGCTATAAAGGGGGATCCAACACCTCATGTAACATGGCTCCGCGACAATGTCAGTCTGAACACAAACACTAACTACTTAATTTCCAACACCTGTGGAGTGTGCTCTCTGCTCATATTGAGGGTTGGATCTAAAGACACCGGAGAGTATAAGGTTGTTGCAGAAAACTCTTTGGGACGGGCAGAGTCTTCAACTAAACTCACAGTCAGAGGTAAGTCTTTACTGGAGATGTATTATGCGTTTCCTTATATTCTGCCATAATAATTATGAGGTATATCAGTATAATGTACAGTACCAGTCAAAGGTTTGGGCACACTTACCAGTTTGTTGTCAGAACTTTACACTGCTAAGGGAATGAGTCCACTGTGAACCCTGGGAAGGGAGGCTTTAAAAGGACAGGAGTTCAAACACTTTGTATAAAGGCCCAGTATAGAATAAAAAGGATAATTTTGGAAGTGTGATTCATGCCGAGCTGGAAACTGGCCTAATAGGTCATCTTCACCAAAATGCACTGTACATGTAGTTTAAATGTTTGGGTTTTTTTTTTTTTTTACTGTTTTTCTTGAATATACATACTGTATACAGTGCTGATCTTTAAGTATGAAACTAACAACTGCTTTAATTTTTCTTTACAGAATAAATGAACACAGCAAAGATGGAAGAATTCCTTTAAAAGGCCAGCATAAATCAAACTGCTGGGAACTGACATCCATGTTTGGAGTTAAGCGAGCCCTGGCATGTGTAGAATGATACTTTTTTTTTTTTTTTAATTATGCTAGTGATGCCTTCTTTATTTGATTCACAAATTCCAAAAACATTAATCTAAAGTAAAAGTAACAAAGCCTTAGGCCTGCAAATATTGCTTAAATAAAAAAAATCTGCAGCATGTTCTGTTTGTTTTGATTTCAACACTGTAGCATTAATAACAGATTTAAATATAACTGTATAAAACTATATACAGTATTTAACTGCATGGCAATAAGTTACTATTTAAAGCTATTAGTCTAAAGCTGATAAAAAAAAAAAAACATTTTTGTCTTAATTGATTTTAGATGCAAGATGATTTGACTGGTATAGCAGCTGTTTGTAGACAATAGTAGATTGAATCCCCCAAATGAAATTAAGATGAGAAAATATATGAGCTGTCAAGATATTTACATGATACTGTTGTCATAAAATGACAATATGAAAATGTGTGGGTTTGATGTAAATAAATATTTCAAACAGCATTGTGACATGAATTTTTAATCTAACCTGCAAGTCACTGACTGACATATAACAGAATATTTTAAAAAATGTACTGTACATCTCTGCTGATAGACATTTGTGACTGTAGACTATTGTGGCCCTGGGTCAAGCCCTGACATAGCATGGCACTTGCTGATGTTCACGAAACTTTATGAACAATAATCTATGTCCAGACTTTCTTGTGTTACCTCTCTGAGTATATTTTGAGAGGGTTAGCCATCATTCCAAGTTTAGAGTCAATACAGACTAGAGGCTCAGTTAAACCCTGAGCAAAAACATAAATGTATACCTATAATTAAAGTTTTTCAAGAACTTATAGGAATCCAGTTCCAAGAACCATGTTTAAAAAAAAAAAAAAATCAGTGATTAAAGGTTGCTCTAAGTGTTTTGTAAAGGCTTTACTGCATCTCGAAACAGAAAGCCCACACTAAAGAATCACCTGAACCTGGCTGACAACAGACAGCCAAGAATAGTAATTTGTTGAAAATAAGGTGAGTAAAATGACCAAGAACATACAAGGACAAAATCCAATTAGACTGGATAATTAATTACATGTTGTCCTTGTATGTTGCTGTTAATTTACTTTACATATCAGTTCAAATTAGTCCCATTCATGTTTTTAGAAATGCATAATTGTGAAACCTTTGCAATATACAAACATACAAGTGGCATGTTAAAGAGATACAGGATATTGTTACTTATGCTGTCATTAAAGAGAGAAACTGAATAGATGCATTGCTATTAATAAGAGAAAGTAAACAGGACAAATTCAAAGAACACTTATTTATGTGTTTATATTTACCTTGTTCCTTTTGAGGTTTACACCTTTTTGAGAGACAAAAATAATGTTACACAAAAATCAAGTTACCCATAACACCCTTCAAAAGCCATCTGTCTGATAAATATAGCTGCACAACAGTGCACCAAGCATGCAGAACTGTTAAATATGCAGGTCCTTCATCAAGTGACAGACCCCAGGATGATTAATTTTAATTAAATTTAATACAGAAAGTTTAAGTAGCTATCAAGTATAGTGTCATTGGACTAATGAGCTCATATAAATGAAAGAAGACTCTGGGCATAAGTATGGTGAGAACAGAAGCTTCCACGTTTTTTACTTGAGCATTTGCGATACAGCATACTGTTGACACTGCATGTGTCAAGACGGGCAGCGTGGGAGGAAGACAGTGGACCCAAATGCAGAACACTGAAGAAATACTTAAGTTAAAAACAGAGAAAAATACAGCTTTGTTGCAAATTCTCCAAAAACATCCAGAGGCAAGGAATGTATCAACAAATGCTAACTGACTGGTGGAAACAGGAAAACTGGAACAAAAACCACACTTCCAGGAGGGAGGACATGACAAGGAACAGCAGAAAACTGAAGGCTTAAATACATACAGGAGGTAATTAGGGAGAAAGGAAACAGGTGGGGAACACAGGGCACAAACAGAATCTGACTAATTAAACAAGAGAAACAAAACCAAACAATGCACACAGGACAAGGGCTGCGTGCAAAACAGGAAATGACTAACATGGCAAAAACACAGACTTGAAATATAGAACACATGGAAACCAGGAATTAATATCAATAAACTATAACCAAGAATGCTCAGAAAAAAAAAAAAAAATTAAGGCCTGAGGATACAAACAAGGAAACCCACTAGAAACTATAAGAAAAATGGCCAAACTCAAAACCCATAACAACATGGGGAGACATAAAATAACAAAAGATGAAAGTCCAAAGAACTGAACACTGGTTCACAGGCCCAGGACCATGACAACGTGTGGACAAGCAATATTAATCTACAGTACTTTAAATCATGCTTTAAATACTTAAACAAATTGCCTTTTTTCCAAATTCATTTGCCGATCATGAAACTATGGTGCTGTCTTCTGGTATATCAGAATACTAATGTAATCCTTTCATTCTTTGAGTTTCTTTCAATGCACATGATTGACTACATATTAGGGTCTACATGTAGAAAGTGAATTTGTCCATACTTGATGGAATGAATAAATGGACAGTTGCAGAAATCTACAATGAGAAACATTTTGTGATTTATTAATACTGCAAATAGACTTCGAAACATATGGATCAATATGCAGTTACTCTGTTTATTGTCTAAACCTGTATCTTCCGTCCCATCACATCCCAAAGGTGCTCTACTGGATTGAGATCTGGAAACTGTGGGAGCCATGTGAGTACAGTGAACTCATTGTCATGTTCAAGAAACCAGTTTGAGATTATTTGAACTTTGTAGCATTATTCTGCTAGAAGCAGCCATCAGAAGATGTGTACACTGTGCTCATAAGGGGATAGGCATGACATTTAAATGATGCTCATTTGGTACCAAGGGGCCAAAGTGTGCCAGAAAATATCCCCCAGCACCAGCCTGAACTGTTGATACAAGGCAGAATGGATCCATGCTTTCATGTTCTGACCCTACCATCTGAATGTCAAAGCAGAAATCAAGACTCACTGGACCAGGCAACATTTTTCCAATCTTCTGTTGTCCAGTTTTGGTGAGCCTGTGCAAACTGTAGCCAGAGTTTCCTGTTTTTAGTTCACAGAAGTAACACCTGGTGTGGTGCTGCTGTAGCCCATCTGCTTCAAGGTCTGATGTTTTGTACATTCACAGATGCTCTTCTGCATACCTTGGTTGTAATGAGTGGTTATTTGAGTGATTGGTGCAGACCATGCCTAAACGCATTGAGTTGCTGCCATGTGACTGACTGATCAGACATTTAACAGGGTATACCTAACAGGTACAGGTACACCTAACAAAGTGACTAGTGAGTGTATATGCCCAATTTTTACCACTACAGTAAGAAATAAATCACATCCCATTACATTTTCATGGAAAGTGCTTTGCCAGAAATGAATACGGAGAATGGGGAGTCCAACATTTACAGGTGAGTGCTTTATTTTTTTCCCCACTCTCCCTTTAACAAATCAAAAGCAATTTTTAAAGATAAATTACATGTGTTTCAGTTCACTCTAATGCCCTCCAGTTTAGTACATTTTAAGTATAAACAGAATCATGCAACAATTAACAGCAGGTACAAAGCCCATTTGCTTTATTATGGTCATGGTTAGTTAGTTATTAAATGAAAATTGCAACCATGGTGCTGTTTTTATTATTAACCCCCCCATGTGAAACAGGAAGATATCAAAAATGCATCTACAAATAATACAAGAGTCACTTTTTGTTCTGTTTTGGTTTCAAATGACTGTGTTTTTTGATAAAATTATATTTTGGTTTCCGAGATTATTGTGGGTTTTTTCTTTTTTGGTGGCTTATGCTGAAGACAAAGACATAGCCAGAAATCTGTGACAAGTTTGCAATATGAAGCCACTGATTTTTGTTGGATGCTGAAGAAACTACATGAGCAAGAAAAGGTACATTTCAGGTTCATCTAAATGTAAATACAAAGCAGTCACAGTCCTATATTGTCAATAATATGACCGAATGTTGCAATACAAGAAAAAAAAAATCTTTCTACAGTGCGATTTCTTTCCTGATTATAACTAAAAAAGGGTGGTGGATAGACTGCGAGAGAAAACGCACACATTTTTTTTTTTCCTTTTAAAGCTGATAGTGTTTCAGACTTACTCCAGGATCCATCCAGCATTTTATTTGTTTGATGTTTCATTTTTGAGATTTATGACTTTTTCTTTTAAATCTAGAATGCATTAAACAAGAGTGCTCAAAGTCTTATTGTGCTCACACATTTTCACTCACAATTCATACTGTTACAGGTTTTATAGCTGCTTGTGACTGAGCAGGATAAATGAAATAAGGAAGGCCACATTCAGAAAAGTGGGAAAGAAGTCTAAGCTCAGCAACAATAGTGTTAATCCTGCATCCTCGGGATTACACAAAATGAAGGCTGATTTTGAAATGCAAAACATGCATGTTGGCTATAGTTTAATATACACTAAACAGAAAATCTTTCCTTTAATTTAAGAACCTAAAATAAGCACCCATCTGAGAACACAAAAATAGTGAAATGCTTTTGGATAGAAAGTTTCAGCCATTTCACTGTAGTTCAATTATACTAACTAAGCAGGGTGATGCATTATGAATTTAAATGAAAATGAAGGAAAAACCTTGTGAAAAAAAGTGCTGCCAACACACAGGTGGGGCTACCTTTTTTTCAGACTGCTGTGCAATTTTAGCTTGTTTTATCATTGCTTTGGAGGGTAGCATTCCACACTTCTGACTTCAGTGACCTTTTGCAATAAATGCCTTCAAGACCATCAAGCTTCTCATATCAACTTCCAGTGGCTGAGATCAGTCATAGTTCCTGTGTCATACATCCACTTTTATTAAACGGCTTGAAGCACACAAACACACGTGCTCGTGCTCAGACTGAGCATAGCTCTGTTATTATGGTACCACAATAAGTGGGCAGCTAAAGTGCCAACAACCCTGACTCCATGATAAGTCTGAATGACTCCTAACATCGAGTAAGTAAATACCCTAAAGGCAATGAGTTTAACAGAAAAAGCATTTCTACTAGTTAAAAAATACATGCATTTTCTGTGATGCTTTAAATTGTAGGGTAACTAGTAAAGTACTTGTTACAATGATACCCTATTCAACATTCTTTTTGATGTAAAAAGCAACATAAGCTTAAAAGCAGCTATGTAGAACTGCATTGTTACTGACTACAGAAACAATAGATATAATACAGTCAGAATTCATGCTGTCCTGTGCTCAAGCACATTTAAAGTAAAGCTTGCCTGAGGCAGTGAAGGCAGGTCTGTAAATACCTTAATGAAAGCAGATTAAAAGAAAAGCAGACAGACAGACAGATAGATAGATGCATATTATCCTATTCCATACATATTTGTCATCACTCACTATTTTACTTCTGCCATCTCATAAAACAGCTTTGCCATTGTGCTCACACAGTCATGTCAGACCACCACAAAAATTTAGACTACCAAGCCATGTGCTTCAGTAAGTCCATTCAAATACTAAAGAATAAATACTAGAGGATATGTGATGTGAACCTGTCAACTGCAGGTCTGTAGTCTGTATAGTTGCTATTTATGCCCAATTAATGGAGTGTGTTTTTGTTGTGGTCAAAAGGAGTTATTAGTGCATCAATTTGATGCTTTGTTGTTCTCATTATTTCATAAGTATATCACCATAAGCATAATTGGCTATAAACTAATCTGTGCCTATAAATTTTCTCTTACTTGCAGCTGTGTAACATAAATTACAACTTATTCTGTTAATGCAAGCCTTGACAAATTTGGAAAGACCACAGAATACTGGGTGATATGAACAATATGCTGAATTTTGACACATGTATGGGATGACTTATCTTTACATAAACACAAGACAGAATGTTTTTAAAAACAGGTTTTTTTACCAGACGAAAAAGTTATAATATATTTAAGAACTACAGACCTAGATTAGATATATTTTTGAAAGAACATGTTTTAGAGAAAGAGAAATACAGTAGCTAGCTCTCAGATGTTGTACAACTAGTCAATTAGCATCCTGTATGGCTACTCTTTTAGCTTTTGTGTTTGGCAAAATTCACACATGCCAGCCCCTCAGCAGCCTAGGCCTATTGCAGCGCACCTAAGGGATGCTTCAGGGTCACCTGATCCAGCCCTAACTATAAGATTGATCAAAAAGTTTTAAGCCAAATCTTAAAAGTAGAAAGGCTGTCTGTTTCTCGAATCCAAACTAGGATCTGGTTCCACAGAAAAGGGGCCTGAAAGCTGCCTCCCATTTTATTTTAATTATCCACAAGAGAGCCAGCAGTCTGAGAGCAAAGTGCTCTGTTGGGGTAATATGGTTCTATAAAGTCAAATCAGTATCAGAGCTACAGAAAGGTGTGATGTGTGTGATGGAGCGAGGGGTGCCTAAGAAGTACCCGAGGCCATAGAAACTGCCAAGCAAAGACTCAACTTTGGCTGGTATAGCATTTGAAGAGGTATCCCAGAGAGCTAGAACCCAGGAGAATAAACCAGATGTTGTACACTGAACCATCCAGTGTACTCTCTGTGGCACAGGAGCAATATAAGACAGCCCCCCCACCACCACCACCACCAACAAGCACACACACACACACAGGCTGGAGATGGTGCAATATGAACAGCACAGAAGGAGAAGGATGTAGCACATAACATAATGCAAAGTGGCTAGTGGATCTAAGAGCAGACCACAACAACCTCCCTGAACAGGATCCAGTAACCATCACAGTGGCAGACATCCAAGGAGCCAGACTGTGTAATTTTTTAAAGTTGTCTTGAGCAACAGTTCTCCAGGTTTTAAAGGTCTTTCAAAGCTTTTCTTTAGACATTCACTGCTTTGGACAAACCGTCTTAGAGACAGTTTTCATAACAGGGCCATATCCCTGTTAAACAAAAAACAAGACAGTTCACCTGTAGGCAGATCTTGTTTTTCAAGTGCAATAACTTAGGTTGCAAAGTACAATGTGCAATAACTGATGCTGCAGTTGCACATCTGTATATAGGATATCTTATAGATAATTTATATTTATGCCCTTTTAAATTATTTATTGCTCTCTTAATTCGTTAGTGTTCATGTACTTTCTTTAATTGCATACTTTTTTTTTCATTTTAATTGCACCAAGGGGGGGAGGGGAGGCTGAAATCCAATTTCATTGTGCAAATGTACAAGTACAATGTGCAATGACAATAAAGGTTTATTTCATTTTCATTTTACACTCATTTTCAGTCTAGTCCTTATGCCTGACCATATTTTTTTTGCTGTTTTTTTTTTGTATGCTAAACTGAACACTGACCTTTGAATCATTTAGCTGAATCTATGAAAAATGACAAGGATAACACAGTTTGACAGGCATAAAATAGTATCTTTGCATAAGCAAGGTGATTCCCAAAGACCTATTAGCCAAAACTTTGTCTTCAGCATTGTGTCTGAGACAATTGGACAACTGAGGACAAAAGAAGTGGCAGACCTAAAAAAAAAAAAAAAAAAACACAAAAAAAAACACACAAAAAAGAAACAGGGAAAAAAAAAAATCCAACAAATACCTCACACAGGACCTGAGATGTGTATCTGGTCCTTCAGGTGATCCACCTACTGTTCACCAAAACCTGATCCAAAATGGTCTCAATGGAAGAGGGGTTGTCAAGAAGCCATTTTTAAGAGAGAGAGAAGGTTGAGGTATGACTGGACTAAAAATTAGTGGCAACCAATCTTATGAAGAGATGAATCTATAGAGCAGGTCAGGAGAAAGGTACAACAATGACTGTCTACAGGCGTCTGTAAATCACAGTGGAGGCTCTCTGATAGTTTGGGGCTGCATTTCAGCCAGTGATGCTGGTGATCTTGCCAAATGTGATGGAATCACAAATGCAGAAAAGTAATGTCAGATTTTGATCTACCATTCAATACCATCTAAAAAGTGTGTGATTGGCAACAGTGTCAACAATGCCCCCCAAAACACTGCCAATGCATTGAAAGCAAACTGGGATAGAAATGCGCATGATGGAACACCATCAGGCATGGACTGGCCTCCCAGAGCCCGCAGTGTGGGATTATCTTGACTGAGAAAAAAAGGTAGCCAACATCCAAATAAGACCTTTAGCATGTCCTTCAAGAACCCTGTAGAACTATTCCTGAAGACTCCTTGAAGAAATTACAAGAAAGCTGGCCTAAGAGAGTTCAGGCTGTGTTCAAAAATAAAAGGGGGCCATACCAAATACTGACTGTTGAGCTTTTTAGAATTTCATTCTGTTGTCTTATATACTGGATATCCATGTAGGTTTGTACATCTTTCAATAAATCACTGCATCTATTTACCATTTTCAAAGAAAAGTATTAAAAAAAACGAGGGGTAGCTCAAGACTTTTTTTAACAGCAATGTATAAATACATATATATCCAAACACATTCTCCACACACATTATTATTTCAATATATCTAAATGATCTGCAACAAACAACATGTGAAAGGGTCAGAAGAGTGGAACTATGATTTAGAAAGGGCGAATTTTAAAAAGTAAATTTCATAGAAATGGTATGTGTGATCATAACAAGATACATTTTTCAGACATCTCATTCAGACTAAATCTCCTGAGGAAGCTTATGTATTTGTCAACAAGAAGCCACAGATATGGTCATCTCAGCACAAGGTTTGCAGTCAGCCTTGGCTTTCCTTCTTCCTTTCTAGAGGTTGTGATTTATGCCAAAAACAAAAAAGCAATCCCCTTCCTTGGCAGGCACCATGTCTGACAACACGGGAGCTTGTCGCAGAGTCATTGGCATTCCTGTAAGGATTTAATAGCTTGTAGACCAGGGAGGCAACACTCGAATATCAGCCTGGGAAGCAGCAGCACTGAACAGGATCACAGGAGTGCTGAGGTGAGTTCACCATTCATCTTATATACAGCACCAGTCTTAGATGAAGGTGTTAAGTATTAAGAGATGGCTGTAGTGTTTAACACTCAATTCTAGGCCATATTCACCTTTAAAGATAACACAAAGTCAATGTGACAAAGTGTGCAATGGGTTTGCCTATAAATACAACTGAGCTGACTTGTTTAATAAAAGGATGGTTTAGTTTTCCACCATTCACATTATTTTAAAAACAGTGAAGCTTTTTTCTAATTATTATGCTCCTATGTTTAATTAAATATGCATTTGTTTTATTTTTTATTTTTTGCAGATAGAATTCAAAAGGTTTTTCTAAAATTTAGAAAATGCAAGAATAATGCAGTGACTACTTACAAGAGTTCAAGTTGGCAAAATATCCTTACTACACATAATTTTACATATATTCTGTCACATAGAGACAACTTTCACATCTTCACAGCTACACCTAAAACCAAGAATCCTCACTTTGGGAGCATCATTACTTTTTTAAAACTCCTAGCTTTAATTCTTTCTTCATAAATTGTTATTTACTCGAATATGCCCTAGTCATTCTTCATCCATCAGCCTTTTTTTTATTTTTTATTTATGGGTCCCCATAAAGATTTAAATAAATAAATGAGAATACAATATAACTCATAGTGTAACTCTGGAATAACCCAATTTAAGCAAACCTGGCACTCTAAGCTACTGCACTCATAGCCACATGTTTTCTAAACATGCCCTTCACAGTATCTTGCTTTTAATCACTTTTATGATGCTCTCAGCCTCTGAGTATACTGTCCCGTACTGTATTTCAGTGCCAGTCAGAAAAGCAGTTGGTGCCATTAACATCAATACAAGGCCATATGAATCCTAAAAACAACTCTCACAGCAAGGAGTCCTAAACTTGTTGGGTTAGGAGTTTGAGAAGAATTTCTAGACAAATATATATATTTAAAGGGGGGCTCAACTTATTGACTAAATCTCAAACAATTTGTCAAGTTCTCATCACATTTACCCTGAAAATAGCAACAGCATGTTTAGCAATAACCATCTCTGTTATATATACTGCATGCTCTAAAACATTTAAAAGCTTCATCATTAATTTGTTGCTATAATCACAAGTAGACACATCAGGAGTTAATAATAAAGACTGATTACTTATCTTTTATGTGCCCACAAACCTCAAAATTTGGTAATCTACAGTGATTAAATTTGCTATACTGAGAAAGTTTCACCTCAGTTTGACATTATCCTGTCAACAGTGATTTACAAGCATATTAAGATGTGCAAGATGGGATGTTCACAGTTTTATGTGGCATGTGACCTATCATGCCACATAATGCCAGACTATCATATGACAGTCCGGTTTTCTCATCTTCCAACAGCCATGAAGCGTTGAAACCCTAGAATATCACGTGTTGATACCAGGATGTACTAGGTTTGTGTTCAAGATGTCAAATATATCTGAAATAGAAATTAAATATGTCTGCTTCTTCACCAACAGCATAGAGCTATACAGGCTAAAAAATATACTGATTAGTCAAGTCACTCACATGTTCAGAATCTGTTTCTTTGCTTCTTCACGTCAATGTAAAAGAGCTGTACACAGTTAGGTTACTGGAGCTTGCTATACCAGCTGTAGAGGTCTTACATCCTTCCGTGCTATTACATCAGTGATTCGGAACATTAGCTCTGTACTGTGTACCGTATTGTGCACTGACACATCAAACAGTTTAATCCAGCTGGGCAAATTCAGCACAGGCCACAGTGTCAAAAAGCTGTTAGTGGCACTCCTAACTGGTCCTGTGACACAGGAAATAGGCCACACTAGGGTGCTCTATAAACATTTAGATTTGGGAAACAAATTTTCATAAGTAGTGACTCATATTTACTCGAAGCAACCCACTTCAAGAGAAAGGCAATGGGAATGACTGGCTTACAATTTCTGTAAGAATGCCATCCCCATCAACTTTAAAAAAAAATTACATTGTAATCAAACTAAAAACTATTTAACCCACATACTCAACTCTGCTGCTCCACCCACAAATTTTCTTTACAAATATGACGCCATTTAAGGGGAAATAAACTGGTTTTCCAGCATTATATGATTTATTGCCAAAAAGCATAGTTACAACAAAGAATCAAACAAACACAAATTTCCTTCCTTTTTGTGCCAAGTTTAGTACATGTGGGCGTTATGATGGAACTGCTGATGGAATATAGTCACTGCTTGGAAATATTAGCAAGATGTATGCACTAACACAGAACACATTTTAGGCCATGTACTACTGCTTAAATAATATACAATTTGTTTTTGGCTCTTTTTTTTTCATTTTTTTTTTACTCTGGCTTTATTGTTTTGAATGACAGCACTGACAATCTCAACATACCATACTAAATACTATATAATGCCATCTCAGTTTTAGAAGGCATCCTGTTGCACTAGAGTGACAGTTTTTTTTTATTTGTTTTGTTTGTTTGTTTACGATAGCGCATAGCAACAAAGGCAAAGATCAAATCTGAACTGAACATGCATAGTGGTTATTTTTCTAAGTTACATTCAGTGCTACTCACAAAATGTGTGCATCGCTGAAGTCACAATTTTGCAGAATGTGTTCCCTTCATTATAAAATATTTCAAACTGATTTTTCTTAACATATAGAAAAAAAAACAAGGACAAACACATAAAAGTAAAAAGCCATCACCTTATCATCCCTTCAGCCATACTGATGGTTAAAAGCAGATTTATTCACAGAATTTGTTAGTTTCATATCATTTTATACAGCATCATCTTTATTAAAATCGGTACTGACAAAAATATCTAATTCCTGCAATTATGCATTAATGCTCTAACAAAATATTAACATTTCTGCAAATCCCCTTAAGCCCCAGCAACACTGAATCAATTAAAATTAATGTTCAGTCTATTTTTGTGAACTGACATTTGTCATTCTAAGAATAGCAATCATGTGGGTAATGAAAGCCATGTACTAGCAGTGATCCTTGCTGCGAATGGATCTGACAGATCATAAAAATGTGAATTTGATAAGCATGTAATCATTTAAACACCACGTCAGCATGCTGCAGCTTAAAGTGACAAGAAAAAAACCTCCAAAATAATGATAGTTTATACAGAAATGCAATGCGGTTAATAAGACATCTCAGCATTTCCTCAGCTACTCTTACAAAGTTATTTTCCTTATTTACTGTAATTACTCAACATAGAGCAAGAGCTGCATGACATGCGAACACAGATGGCCATATTCTGTCCATTTTGCTGCGTATTAACAGTATGAAATTGTTTCCTGTCACAGTATTTCCTTTGAGAACTATCTTAACAGGTTTTACATTTTTAATCTTCCTTTCTTTTTGAATTTATCTGCAACTAATCAGTCCCCTAGAGAAACGAGATGTGGGTAAAACCCAACAATAGCCCAATTTGTAGTTGTTAAACTGAAGGAAACATGGCCAAAAGTTGCACTTTCCTGCATATAATAATTAAACCCTAGAACACTAATGTGAGGTGATTTTCACCCACGTGATAGTGACAGTGTTACAAAACTGCACATTAGTGTTGTAGGGTTAATTAAAGGTAAGTCACACCTCTCAAAGCCAGCCTTAAGTCGTTCAACACCAGGTAAACTTTCTGATGAGGCTCTGAGACTTCCTGAAGCTCACAATCTGAACTGAATCCTTAAACAATTTTTTTCAGACAGAATACCCAAAAGTAATTATTAATGATTGAATACTGAAAGAATAAGAAACTAAAAAAAAATGATTGTACTATTTTAATAAATTAGCAACACTGAAGTTATTGTGTTTGCTGAATCCATTCTTGCTGAATCCATCCAGGAATCAAAGGGCCCGAGATGATCAGAAAATCAAAAGTGGCAGATGGGGCAGCCACTGGCCAAGGTGAGCACCTTCATGTTAAGTGATTTTTCCACTAGATTAGATCCACTGGAGAAGAATATTGACTAACACCGTGTCTGTACAAATCTGTACAAGTATTATTTTTTTTTTTTATTATTTCAAATTCAACAGCAATCTGCAACACAGAAGTGGTAACCAAATTAAATCAGTACTATGAACGTGGAGAGAAAATTAACATGTTCTTTAATAAAAATCAAACCTTAAATACTAAGGAAATCTGTCTCGAATTGATTTTGTTTTAGAAATTACCTGAAAATGCTTTTATTTATTTATTTAATGAAGGAAAATTGTGAACTTAAGATGCTGCCTTGTTTGACAGAACATTCACGTATCTTATTGTATGTTGCTACTACTACCGGACTAGCTTTTAATATAATCATTTGTCACACATGCTGTAGGTCCATTTCTTTTTTCTTTTGTTTTTGCCATTCAGTTAAATTTCTAAGTCCAATCCTGTGCCACTATCATGCTGATATCTGGTGCATGTGCTCTTTAAAATGTGCCTCATCAGATGCTGCTGCAGAAAACTGCAGGGGTAAAGAAGGAAAAGGAGACATAGGAGACAACAGAAAAAAACAGTGTCAGCTTGGTCGCTACCTACTGCACACGAAGGCATGAAAAACTGATATGCAATGGAATTGTTAATATACTTTATGAGCACTCATCTAATTTGTGTGAATATATAGATGCATGACTTCATATCTGTTCTCAGGCTGAATTTTAGGCATGGATTCATACAGAAAAGGTAAAAGAGATAAATCCAACTTAAACAGAAAAGCCCTACCTACACCATAGCCACCTACATATAGTGTATAACCTAGAGTGATGATAAACTGAGTAACATTATCATTTTAAAATGTCAAGTATTAGAATGTGTTTACAGCATGGCTTATGTGGGGGTGATGCCTTGATTTCAAAACAGCAGCAGATTTTGACGGCTGGATTCAATTATGACTATGCTTTTCATTTTTTTCCTCGCTCCAAGTGTCAAATGTATTGTCACTGACATTTCATTTTCCAACGCCGACAGTAGGGATCAAGAAAAAATCTAAGGTCCCTGGGGTGATGATTACACAGTTTATCGAGACGCTGCCAGATGGAAAGAGCCATCCAGACTTCACCCGCAAGCCAATTGCTTTGACCATCCAAGAGGGTATGTTTTATAGCAAAAATGAATTTTAAGCATTTATATCAGAAAAAAAATGGATTAGATCCATTCATTTTTCCAAAGGTTAAAGAAGACCTTGCCTTTCAACACCAGTCAGATAGAATTACACACACAATGACTGAAAATCAGCAGAAGTGCTAATATTATCAAATCTATTCTGCATAAGACAAATGATCTTTTGGTATTTGCAATGTGGAGGTGTTAGCAGGTACTGGTCAAGTATTTCAATTCCATAGTCACAAGAAATGTAGCAGAATATATTTAGATCTCGTCACTGTTTCCAGAGGGTGACCTGNCTTTTCAACAGGCAAATTTGCTTTTTTTAAAGCTATTGTCACTGGAGACCCACAGCCAACACTAACATGGAGCAGAAATAATGGAGAGGTGTCTGATACTTCACGATATCAGAGTAAATATGATCCCAGTTCCAACGAACATACATTTGAGGCAAGTGATATGGTGAAACTATAAAGCAACATGTTAACATAAAGATATTTGATTGCATCAAAGCCAAATATCCTAAAAGGAGTAAAATCAACCAATACAGTGTTGTCATCCATCCATTATTCCATCCTTACAAAAAGTACAGTCAGACAAAGCTCAACGATAACCACAATACCCACTTTCACACCATGAATTGTGTTTTAATTCAAATTAATACAGTTGGATGTTAATTATCTAGCTCCATTACACCCAGCATGTCTTTCACCTTCTAGATGCCAAATGTTGCCCCAGATCAA
>JASGAU010378099.1:0-20787 GCA_030220045.1 Australoheros facetus
AAGAACAAAACAGGGCAGGTCATCAGGCAGGAGAAACAGGATCAAGGCCCTTGTTTTTTCTGATTTCCAATCTTTTGTTTTATAATTTGTATTTGGAGCATTATATGTTGAGTATATAAAGAAATGTTTGATGTAGGCCTAATGTATGTTTTTACATTAGTAATTCATTTTACACTTTTTAAAAAATTAAAATCTAAGGAGCCATTTGGGAGCCTAAAGAGCCGGCTCTCTGAAAAGAGCCAGAATTCCCATCACTACAAGAAACAGGCAGCCAGGTGGCAAAAGGTCGGAAAAAGGGCTTAACCGACCCGCAGCGAAGTCTCCGTTACGAACAGGAAATGAAGATCATGAGACGTGAAAAATTCTTTTAGAACAAATGTCTTATTTGCAAGGTATCTTAACCAGACCAAACCTTGTGGGGGGCTGAAGATGAGCCGTCCGTGGTGTCGGACCCAGCGGTCAGAGATTTCAGTGGTTAGCTCCCCCTCTGCAATGGCGAAATGAACGACGGTGAGGAAAAACAATCCCTCCATCGAAGCCGATAGCAGGAACCAGCCAGATGTTAGCAGACCCCATGAGATGCAGAGAGAGACAGAGTAGGAATGAGTTGATCCATGTTCGGCTATGAAGGCATAAGAGGGCCGGCTAGTTAGAGGGTACAATGTCAGGAAGATTTTCAGCCTAACTAGTCAGCCGCTGCTTTTTTCACGGCGCCTAAGACGCCTCCTCTGGGGCAGTGAAGCCAGTCTGCAAAGAAGATAATACGGTATCTTTGCTAAAAACGGAGGGAGACCACTTTTTTGGTTCGTCTGGTCGTAATAATTCAAGTTTTTAGTGAGGTTTCCAATATCCAATAATTCTTGGCGATCATACACGTCAGAGAGCCAACATTTCTGATGTCGAATAGCAAAAACAATACAAACAAAAACACAGCTGACAACAGCTGATGGCAAGCCACTCACACCTACATCACTGATGTTCAAACATCAAGTCTAGGGTTGAATTCTACTTGCGAATTTTACTTGCTACCACAGACGCACTCACTGCTGATTTATCTACAGCAGGATTTACTTTCAGTCTATAACATGTTTAACCTCTGCATATGTCTCTAATATTATAGAAACATATGTGAAATCAGCCGCTCTGCTGCCAGGGCACTTATCCAACTCATAGCTAGATAGGGGAAACCCTGTGTCGTAGTCCTCGGACGTCTGCCCAGTGTTTTGTGTTTTGCTCATTGAAGTTCTGTTACTGTTTAATTTCTCCAGTTGTGTTTCCTAGTTTGCTTTTGCCTTAGTTTTATTATGTGTTTGCTGTTTGTATTTTCAGGTCTTACTTTAGTTGTTCAAGTCATGTTCTTGGGTTTGTTTAGTTATGTTTAGATTCCCAGTTCCCCAGTGTTTCGCTGTGTGTTGTCAAGTTTGCGTTTGTATCATGCTTGGTCTCTTCCTGTTTTATTTTGACAGTCTCCTGTCCCCTCTGTGTTGTTTTCAGTTTTGCTTCCCCTTGTCTCATTAGTGTAATTCTGTTCACCTGTGCTCCCCGCATGTTTCCTCTCTCGTTACCTCGTGTGTGTGTCTTGTTCAGTTCTTTGTCGTCACCTTTGTCTCCCGCCAGCTGTGTGTGTATTCCTCCTGAGTTTCCTTTTTTTTTTTCACCAAGATTTTTGTATTGTGAGTTATTACTTACTGTGATTTTGTGTTTTTTGCATGTTTGGACTTTTATAGAAAGACTCAGCATTAAAGCTGTTTCTGAGTTCAGCTCTGTCCCACACGTCCTGCATTTGGGTCCAACCCTGCCTGCTGACATCTTAGACACCCTGGATTAACTTAGTGAGTTGATAACCAGCTTATTCTGAGTGCTAATGTTAGGGTAAGTGGATCCAGGGGAATGGAAAGGCTCGCTTCGTGGTATAGAGCCCAGATTCTAACACAAATCGTTTAACCCTTTCTCTACCACAGGGGTCATGGTGACACCACGGCGCATGTGTATTTCAAATTACCGTAACTCCTCGCTACTTCATGAAATATATCTATTATATAATATATCTAATATATATATTATTGCAGTGCTAAAAGGGCTAAAAAGCACTCTGTCTGTGAGCTGCATAACTTCAGACACCTGTGGATCACTTTGCATATGTATCCACACCTGTGAGATTAATATAGTATCCTGGAAACCTTTTTTATGAGCAGACTAGCTTAGGTAACCCACTGTTCTTCCCAGATAGCGCGTGTGCACACACACACACACTCTCTTCACATTCATTAAGGCTACTGCACCAACCTGCTGTCACTCCAAAGCATGTAATAAACCTGCTGATCCACCCTGTGGATGTCATGCTTTGCCTTTCCTAGGCGTGAAATGGACACGAATGTTGCAGCACCAGCAAGGGGCAATAATTTATTTAGAACCAACAAGCTAGATGGCTGATATGTATTTATATTTGGCCCTTCACATCTACCATTTTTCTTTTTCTTAAGTAATCTTTGTAGTGTAGTATTGTTGAAATGGCTGCTAAGAAAAAGCTGGTAGCAACTTGTTGCCTTTACCCATCACCCTCTGCTTGTACTGCAACTAAAGCATGCTTGAGTCCATTTCACACATAGGACAGGCAAAGCATGGCACCCACCCAGTGGACCACTGGGTCTGTTACACGCTTTGTTGTGATATTGCCTTGGACACACTCACCTTCAGTCAAAGTAACATGACGCTCACGACAGAAATGCAGATGTGGGCCACATTTGAACCAAATATAAATTTATATTTAAGACACTTTCAACAGTTCTCAGAAAGCTGGAAACATTAACAAGTCAGATACAGATGGAGTTTTCAACCAACTCTTTGAACTAACACAGCTAACTTGTTTAATTAATTACCCAGCATCTGCTCAGGCTTCTTATTCTTACTCCCGTCTAAGCTTACTTAAAAAAAAAAAACACAACATCAACTCCACATTCATCTTTAGAAACTGTGAGAAAACAGAGCAGCTGAGAGAGACAGCAATCATTCCTGATTTTATAATTCACCATCATAACAATTCAGGATGGCTTTTGTCTACGTTTTAATACTTTCACCAGCACGTACGCACACACATCTTTGTGTCTCCATGGTCCCTCCTTCCTAATTTTTGCCTTTCATGCTCTAGCAACTTCTGGAGCACCCTCAAATTAATCAGTGTTTTAATTGAAGCTAGTAAAATATTCAAATTTGATAGTGAGTTTCCTAACACATCTTCAGCTGGCCCCTTTCCTCTGGGCTACAAGCAGTGCAGCTGCATCTCATGATACATTTCGTAATGCATGTTAGTGCAGCAGGATGGATTTATTTAACCAAGAAATATACTGGCTTTTTTTTTCAGCCTAAATGATCTAATTAGTGAAATCTTACCTCCAGAAATCTTCTGGATGGGGATAAAAAAAAAAAAAAAAAGAGCCTCATTTCTCAGAGTGTACACTAAGAGTGCTCTGCTGCTATTTTATACACACACACACACACACACACACACACACACACACACACAGTACCAGTCAAAAGTTGTTTTTTCTCCTACTTTGTAAATTAATACTGAAGTCAGACTATGAGGAAACACATAAGAAAACATGTAGCAAACTTAAAAGTGTTAAGGGACTATTCCCAAATAACATTTTCCAGAGTGTACAAAGCATATGACAGGGAGGAGGGGGGTAAAACCCAGCGTACACTTTTCAAATAGTTAGAAAATGGCGGTCGGTCTGTGTAATTTGAGTGCTGCTGCCTGACCGCCAATGGCCGAGGCATCCACACCACTGCACTATTGTGTGATCTGCAGGATATGGCCTCAGGTCTGGTGGATCAGTTCAAAGGCCTCATTGAATTCTCTAAAATAGTCCATCATCGATTCACAAAATTACTCTACTGACGATATTAGACAGGAACAAGCTGTTAGTGTGGCGCAGCAGGTGTGGAAAGCTGCCGGAGATAAACCAGTAGTGGAAGCGTTGTTCCAAAAATAGAAACCGTACGCAGTAAACCACAGATTTGGCCTGTTTTCATCTATGATGTAAATTGAGCAGATATTTGATGTTTACACATCTACATTCTTGCCTAAAAACACCGTAAAAGTTTGTTTTGTCACAGGAGCAGTAATATTTCAAAATTTACTCACAGTTTTAGCGTCTATTAGTTTGAGTTACGTTCGAAATGGACATAAACATAACATAACACCATAGACATAATCGATAAAATTAAAAAGTTTTGCGAGATCTCGCAAAAGTACATCTCTTTTTTTTTTTTTTCCCCATGTCCCTTGTGGGGGTTCCATAGTTTTAATACTTCCCATTACATTTACAGGAACCAGGTGAAATTAAATGTCGTGAAAAAAAAGATCAAATTTTCTTTTTTTGGGGGGGGGGTCTGAAAAAGAGTACGCTTTGTATGCTTTGGAAAATTTTTTGAAAAATGTTGAAAATTGTGAATCATCCCTAAACAAACCAAAATGTTGGCTGCTTTGTCTTCACTCTGTGGTCGAGTTCATCCCAAACCATCTCAGTTGGGTTTAGAACAGGTGATTGCGGAGGCCAGGTCATCTGATGCAACACTCCATCACCCTCTTTCTTGGTCAAATAGCCCTTACATAGCCTGGAGGTGTGTTTGGGGTCATTGTCCTGTTGAAAAACAAATGATGGTCCCACTAAGCGCAAACCAGATGGGATGACATGCCGCTGCAGAATGCTGTGGTTGCAATGCTGGTTAAGTGTGCCTTGGATTTTGAATAAATCACCAACAGTGTCACCAGCAAAGCACCCCCATACACTTCCTCCGTCATTCTGTTCCTCTTGTTTTTCATCCTTAGAAGAGGCTTCTTTGCAGCGATTCGGCCATAAAGTCCAGATTCACGCAGTCTTCTCTGAACAGTTGATGTTTAGATGTGTGCGCTACTTGAACTCTGAAGCATTTAGGCGGGCTCTTATCTGGGGTGCTGTTAACGTGTGGTTTCTGAGGCTGGTAACTTTGAACTTATCTTGTGCAACAGAGGTAACGCTTGGTCTTCCTTTCCTGTGGCGGTCCTGATGAGAGGAGGTTTCATCGTAACCTTTGATGGTCTTTGTGACTTCACTTGAGAATACTTTTAAAGTTCTTTAAATTTTTCAGATTGACTTACCTTCATTTTTTAAAGTAATGAAAATTAATGATGGACTGTTGTTTATCTTTACTTAGTTGAGTAGTTCTTGAGTAGTTCTTGACATAATATGAATTAGAACATTACTCAAATAGAGCTATTCAGTGTATACCAACTCTACCTCTTCACAACACAACAGATGGTCTCAAACACATTAACAGGGCAAGAAACTCAAAAAATTAACTCGTGACAGGCACAGCTGTTAACTGAAAACCATTTCAGGTGACTGAGAAAATACCAAGATGTGCAAAGCTGTCATCTAAGCAAGCGGTGCCCACTTTGAAGAATCTAAAATATGAGACATATTCTGGTTTGTTTAACACTTTTGTGTTTACTAAATAATTCCATATGTATTTCTTCATAGTTTGGATGACTTTAGTATTAATCTACAATGCAGACAATTTTTAAACAATGACAAACTATCGAATTAGAAGGTGTGTCCAAACTTTTGACCGGTACTGGATACACAGACTCCTGTTTGTTGTGCATTGCAGTGTGTCTTATTAGATTAGCACTTTAATAAGGTCAACTCAGATGCTGTGACACATTTCAGTTATTTTTTCAAAATACAGTCATGGTAAAAAGTGCACACTCTGTCAGTCCAGATTTTACATATCAAGACATGATAAAAATGATCTGGCCCTTAGCAGGTTCACAGGCACAATACATTTTTAAGCAATAAATGGCAAACAAAATGCCAGATATGATACAAGTTAAAACTCGTGTATGCAAATTAATATTTAATTGCTTTCTTTTTTTATTGTTTATCCGAAGGTTCAATAAACACTCCATTTTCAAAAGATTAGAATTTTCTGGTAATTATTTCATGTTTCAGGATTTACAGGGTTCACAGGGTTAATTACAGGGTTTACAGGTTCCCACCACAGTCAGGTTGAGGTCTGGACTTTGACTGGGCCATTGCAGCACCTCAATTCTTTTCTTTTTCAGCCGTTCTGTTGCAGATGTGCTGCTGTGCTTGAGGTCATTGTCCTGTTGTGAGACCCAGTTTGGGCCAAGCTTTAACTGTCAGACAGATGGCCTCACATTTGACTCTAGAATACTTTGATATACAGAGGTGTTCATGCTCAACTCGGTGACTGCAAGGTGCCCAGATCCTGTGGCTGCAAAAGAAGCCCAAATCATCACGCCTGTGCTGACATTTGGCACGAGGTGTTTGTGCTATGCTGTGTGTATATGCTGTTGTGTATATGCTGTGTTTGGCTTTTTCCATATGTGGTGCTGTGCATTATGGCCAAATGTCTCTGCTTTGGTTTTGTCTATCCAAAAGGACATTGTTCCATAAGCCTCTCTAGGATTGTTGCAGATGGCATTGCTCCTTGGCATTGTGTTAACACACACCTGAATGCTCCAGTCCAGCAAACTGCCAAAACTTCTGCTTTTATAGAGATGCTCACACTTGCTGATGATCAAATAACCCTTCGATAAGCAGCATCTGGCTGCTACTTATCCTCTTAATTCCTATCTAAGCAGTAAGAGTGTTCTTAGTTTATCTTGTTTATCTGAGTTTGTATTTACCTAATATTAAGAGTTAAAAACAAAGACAATGATTTTTTTTATGTCCTGATATGTAAAATATTTAAATTGAAAGAGGTTGTACTTTCAGTAAGATGTACAGTTCTGTGATTGCACCCATAAATAGCAAAAACCTGATTTAAATTTTGCCTTTATTGCCTTCAAAGTGGTCACTTCATTCCTGCGACTCTTGCAACACTTCCTGGAAGTCTTGCTCAGTAATTATGTAAAGCATTATCTGCGATGCGCAATTTGTTAATCCAGGAAACCCCAAAATTTTATTTTATTTTGAGGAAAAATGACAGCAATTTTACAAGCCTGTGGTAAACACATTTGCGGTGCACAACCTGGTGAATGTGGAAGACAATGAAAGGTATGTTCCTGATCTGCTGTGCCTTCTTTGCTCTCTGAGCCATCCTGAGCTTGTTTGGTGCCAGACTATGAAGGCATCAACACGGTGCTGCTTCCGCTCTGCTGTCGTAGGACGGTCATTAATTAATCTGTTTAATTTGAATATTGGTAGGTAGGCCACAGAGCAATCCTTTGATGGGAGGACTCTAGTTTTGCTTGTATCAGTGACTTTACTGGGGCATGCACAGCCAATTTACATTTACACACAAGCGCTAAGTGACATGAAACACGTTCCTGCTGATGGCGTCACACTATTCCAGTAATTGACAGGTTGGTGGTGCAGACAGTGGTATGAGCAGCTACTGTCACACTCTCTCTCAGATAGAGAGACATTAAGTTAGGTGAAGTTTTGACAGTCACTGGAAACCCTTTCAAAATTCCTCAGAGAGTTGGTGTGTGGATACCTGTGCTGTAGCTGAGCAGCTCTCCCAGGAGAGGCTGTCTTTGTGTGTCCAGACACAATCATCACCATGCTGTTTACTGTTCATCAGCCCTAAATAGCTTTGTAACTCTGAATCTTTCCAAACATGATAATCAGGCTTGCTAATTCTAATGCCACCAGTACAGCATGTGTGATAAATGCAAACAGAGATGATGTTTAAGCAGGGTTAACCAGGATTAACACTTGAGACAGCAGCTAGTATATAAAGTAAACCAACCAGACTGTTCGCCTTCAAAGTAAAAGTCACTCCTTACTTTGAATGTTTTCTGTTATTAGTTAGCGAGTGTTTGAAGAAAAATTGGTGCCTTCTTTGCAAACTACAAGCAACCACGGCAATCTCCAGGCAAACAAAGCAATCACAAGGAGGGTTTTGGTACACCGCCCTTTTTTGCGACAGATTTCAGTCAGAGAACATATATTGTTCTCTAGAGACTGGAGGTCGCCACCGAGTCTTTAGGTTTGTGTGACTGGCAGGTACTCCCAACCCTTCTTACTTTAATTTGGTTGACTCAGAGGGCAGGGGGGTCCTATGGTACTTTCTGGGGCCATCAAGCAGGTGGGCAAAGCTGAGTCACCATATGCCACCCTTAACAAAGCCAAGAAAATCTGGAAGTAGATTTAAAAGGGATAAAACACATTGCGCCAGTTTCCTTAAATAGTGGTATGGAGACAACTTAAGAAGGCACTAAAATTAGTCAAGGTAAGAGGAAAATATCTACACAGTACTGACAGCAGTGCCAAATATGCTACTAGCTGCACAGTAATTCTACTAAGCACAATAATCTTCCATGATAAATAAAAGTAATAGAAATACCATTCACCTGCACAGGCTACACCTTCTTCCCTTCACTGTTTTTGAGCCCAGTTATGTAGTGCTCTTTCCCTTCCTCACTGCCAGAGACTCGGGCTGATGTGCTGCTTTCACCGCCTGACCTATTACCATCATGTGTAGTAATGATGGAAGTGGTGAGGATGGTAGTATTACAGTATTTCACAATCGCTAAAACACTAAACTCCATTCCCTAAATCAAATCCACAGAAGCCTAAATGAACTTATGGAATCACACACTCTTTTGGCAAACCGCAAACACAGTTCAGGTACTTAGACACATCCGATGGAACTCAATCACTTTCTTTTGCGCAACAGCAAACACAGTCTCAGTCACTGAACACATTGTTGCAAAATCGTAAACACTGGCAGCAGAATGCGAACACAACTCCAACACCGCTGTCAGCTGTTGCACACAGCAACTCACAATTGAACACACATTTGTCAAATGATGTGACCAGACCAACTGGTCAGGATAAAAGTCAGCTCAGTGTGCAGGTGGCGCACGTGCATCTACAATGGACAGACAGGCAGAAGAGGAAGCACACATGTGAGAGGTGACGGACGAGGAGGAAGAGGAAGAAGACGAGGACGACCGAGAACAGTCATCACCGATGAGATGCAGGGAACCATTGTACACCATATCTTCGTCCGTGGGATGACCATGAGGGAAGCAGGCCAAAGGGTCCAACCCAATCTGAGCGGATTCTCTGTGGCAGCATCATCAGGACAGTCAGTGTTCCATGCTGTACAACATTTGACACACAGTGTGCCACACTGCAAGCACTCCCCCTTTCCCAGAATTGAACAACGACCACATGCAGGCGGCAGGAGCGCCCTTTTCACGCAACATGTGGAAGTCCCTGGCTAGCGGGGTGGCAATGTCACCCTCTGTGCAGCCATTGGTAACTGGGGGGGTGTCCTCCACCACCATCATGCTAACCTGGGGCCATACAACACCGGACATCTCCTCACATTCCTGGGTCGTCTACAGGATCGCATGGCTGTGGATGAGGTCCTCTGGCAGGACCACGCACACAGACATGATGGTGCAGACTGAATCTGTTGTACAGTGCTGTGCTTTCTGTTGTATGTTATTTATTAATTTATTTTATTTACATATTGTTATCTACATTCAGCACTGTCATTTCACTCCAACTATGGCAGTGTTTCACTGTATACACTTGAAATAAACATTTTCTGTTGACTACATGCCTTGGATGCTTTTTCTTAAATTATTTGATGTAGTGTGTAACAGATGGTCTTTGTGAATAGATTTATTACTTGCTGTGTGTGTGATCTGACCACAGTGTTTGGTTTTGCATACAGGTAACTGCTTTTTGCAGTGATTCTTTGATTTTGACGGGAAAGTCGGGGGTTTTGGGGAATTAGCTCGAGTTTTCGGATTTGTGTTTAAGGTTTTGGGAAAATGGGTGGTGGACTCAGGACATGTGAATTAGCAGTTCAGAAATACTGTAATAGCATCCAATTATTTTGACCCTTTTTTTCCCCCCTTGTTTCTACCCCCTCTGATTAGACATTGTGTGACCCAGGCAGACACACATACACGCATACTGTACCTACAAATACATGTATGTGTCAATGTCCTTGACTTTTTCAACCATCTTGCCATTTTCTTTCATGCATTTTCTTGTTTTGAACTACAAAGTTAGACACTTAACTTTTGGTGAAACGCTTCCCCCTTGTGGTGACTTCTGTAATTTTTTTTCTTTTTTGAAGAGGACTCTTCCATATTGCACCTTTATTTCCAAACAGAAATGCCATTTTTCAACAATAATCCATGTGACACACATGCTACAGAAAAACAGAAACTGAATGCATGTCAGATAAAAGATCTCTTGCCCAAATGAGCAGGTATTACCTCTTCACCAATCACAGGCTCAGCTGACCCTGCTGCTGGCTGAAACCTCCTGAAATGGCAGAGACGCTGCGCTGTTGTTTTAGAAGTTTCTGCAGCTGTCATTCTCAGCATTCAGTCATTTGACAGTGTTGTTGGGCAACCGCCTGTCAAATAAAGCATGACCGCTGCAACCTGTCATAAGCCCTCCCTGCTTTTCCTGTTAAATGTTGTGCCTTGTTGAAAACCCTGTCACTCTGACACCAGTGCAGGCACGCACGCATAGACACACACACACAAAATGGAGTGAAAGTACAGGCTCTGCTAACAGCAGCCTGTCTCTTCTGATTGATGGGACAAATAGAAAATTGTGGTGGTTACAGAGTATGGTTGCATAATGATATTTGAGCAATAAAAAAAAATCTATGCTCAAACTGAGCCTGGGATACTTTCTATTTAAAATTGTCTGTGCCCTAATAAATAAACTAAAATCAGAACGCGATCCATGTCATGCTGTCTGACTGATACATTGTTGGTATTTTGGTCTTAGAAATCAACTCTCTCTAAAAAAAAGAAAAAGCCTACTATTGCTTTGAGACTCATGAGCTCATGGCTGTTGCTAAATGAAGATCTGTGAGCTCCTAAAAATAGCTTTCTACGTGTGTGTGTGTGTTCAGTGGGGTTTCCATTATCTGATAAAAGGCAGCACACGTAGCTCGAGACCTGCAAAGTAGGTCTGTGAAGTGAGCAAACACTCGTGCATATGACATGTTTGTGTATGTATAAATGTGTTTGTAACAGTGTAGACACTTAAAACTATAGAAGGTAGTGCTAATTTAGAAAAAAGAGTAAAATAATTCTTACAAATCTGACATATTAATAGGACAAAATAAATGCATTTCGGAAGCAATCAGTATTTAACTTAATTTTACATCCATATTAGCATTTCGTCTAATAGGATTATGGTTATGGGCTACTGCGCTGTATGTTCCTGTTGACCAGCAATAGCAGGTGTAGTCAAATGCTTACGAAATAGTAAAAGTGAAAATGTTTTTAGCGTTCAAGCACCAAACACAGCAGAGTCAAGTCTGATGGGAATGTCATTATATTTGCAGGGAAATGTCACAGGAGCTCTGGAGATCCTTTTAAAAATGTTTTTAGCGATGCCGTCCACTGTTGTGACATTTTCACTTACACATGGTTGACTCGTGGTCGTCTGAGGACTATGAATATCTTCTATTTCAGTGTGGGCCACAGTGGAGGTCTGTGATAGCTGTCCCTAGAGTAATGCTGTAAGTGTGGCTAATAAAAACACATTACACCATAATTTAGATGTGACAAGACCCCCCCCCCAACAATTATGGCGTTTCAGGTTCATAAATTATGGCCTTTGATTGTTATTCTCCCTCTGGAGCGATTCCTAATCCCCAAATTCTAGTGCTCTTTTTTGTAACATCAACTCGATCAAAGTCAACTCGCAAGTTAAATTCAGTTTAATAATAATAATAATAAAAATATGCAGTTTTACTTTAAATTTGTGACCAACCCTGCAATCAGCTTTCCAGAAGGCATCCAGTCCTGCTGTGGAGTCCTTTGAGAGCATATTCAAGGGCTCCAGGATAACCACTAGCAATACATTGTGTGCATGAAAAGTGCACACAAGCACACACATCAGTTACATACATATGACTACTCTAGCTCATGGATAATATCTGGATGTGTGCCCTTTATTTCCCAGAGGTATTCTTCTGCAATTTGTCTTCCTGACCAGCACACCCAAACCAATTAAATCATTTCCCCCATGGCCTTTCAGAGAAGAGTGCCCACACAATAAATATGCCCTTGTCATCTCAGGGGTAAAAACCATCAGATGGTTTGAAAATGCCAGGTTCAGGGTGACCGTGTAGTGTCATGGGATTGTGTGGGGAAGAGAGAAAAAAAAAAAACAGGCATTAAAACTGTCTGTGTACATCCAGTGTGCTTTTGTTTATTGCAGTTATTGCAGTTCTGCCCTTACAATGCATAGTAGTACTCTTTTTTTATTTTATTTTGGGGGACAAAGAAAGCCCCATGGAAACATAAGGAGGCATGACAAATGAACAGACATGCAACCATCAGAAATGCTCATAACATAAAGAATGCTTTCTTCTCCCTTTTCTATTGATCTTGAGGATTATTAAACACATTTTGCCGCTGTCATGGGACTGTGCAGTGCTAACCTGCTGTGCCGCGACTCTGTCCTCTAATGATAGCCAAGCTATTGCAAATAGCACCAGGCTGTCCTGATATTGATTGCTATTGATGCTTCCTTGGAATGTATTGCATCTAACTATCTTCCTTGTGCATGTGGGTGAAAGAAAAACATTGGGTGGTGTGTACTATCGGTGTCCTTTTCCTTGCACTGTGAAACCGTGCATTGTTGGTGCATTTCCAAAGAGGAAAAAAGGCAGGTGTGCTGAAATAGGGATTTCGAAGCATATTATCCAGGGCGTCAAATACGGCCATCTTGTCATGGCCACTTGTGTTTTTACAGAAGCTTGAAATATATTGAAACTTGGAAATAACCCTTGGGCTTCACACTTAAGTGTGGGCAGGCAGGTATCCGGAAGAGGTGAAACAAGTAGAAGCCTCTGAGGTTATCTCTAGGAAGACGAGGACAGGCCAGGCAAGTTCAAATGTCAAAATATCAAAATTTTCTAGTAATTTACTTCTCTTAGTTAGCCAGGTGATACTATTCAATTAAATTCAATTTAATTTATACAACGCCAATTCACAACAGCTATCACCTCAAGGTGCTTTATATTGTAAGGCAGTGGTCTCAAACTCCCAGCCTGCGGGCCACTTCCAGCCCTGCCCCCTACTTCCAGCCTGCAATTTGATGTAAAAAATATCAGACATTTTGGCCCTTTAAGTTACTTTTTTGACATTTTGCTTTCCTCTGCAATTAAGAGGAGTTAGCGAAATGTCAAAAAAGTTACTTAAAGGGCCAAAATGTCTTATATTTTTTACATCAAATCGTGGGCCGGAAGTAGGGGGCGACAATCAGATAACCCCCTAAGAGCAAACGCTGGGCGACAGTGGGAAGGAAAAACTCCCTTTTAACAGGGAGAAACATCCAGCAGAACCAGGCTCAGGGAGGGGCAGTCATCTGCCATAACCAGCTGAAGGTGAGGGGAAGAAAAGAGAGTAAAAGGAACACTGGGAATTAGAGGTAGAGTTTAGAGTTTACTACCAATTAAATGCAATAGTGGTGTTTGAAAACAAGGAGAGGGAAAACTAGAGAGGTGAGTAGAAAAAACTGCTCAGTGCATCATGGGAAGCACCCAGCAACCCGA
The DNA here is from genome assembly GCA_030220045.1 of Australoheros facetus. Taxonomy (NCBI): domain Eukaryota; kingdom Metazoa; phylum Chordata; class Actinopteri; order Cichliformes; family Cichlidae; genus Australoheros; species Australoheros facetus. Next base: position 13,570 of record JASGAU010378099.1, read on the forward strand.
GACTAAAGCAGCATAATTAAGGGATCATTCAGGGCCACCTGATCCAGCCCTAACTATACACTTAAAAAAAAAAATTAAAAAAAATAAATTAAAATTTTAAGCCTAATCTTAAAACTAGAGAGGGTGTCTGTCTCCTGAATCCAAACTGGGAGCTGGTTCCACAGAAGAGGGGCCTGAAAGCTGAAAAGGCTGAAAGGCTCTGCCTCCCATTCTACTCTTAAATACCCTAGGAACCACAAGTAAACCAGCAGTCTGAGAGCGAAATGCTCTATTGGGATAATAAGATATAAGACTACTACAATTCAGTACAATCAGGTGACAAATGGACACCTGCCGGGGCTTTATACTGCAGGAGAGTGGAGGAAGAATAATGGCAGTTTTTAATGCCCTGGAATGAAAAGGCATGGAAAGCTTCAGCTACAGATACAGTCAGCAAAGGTGTATGACTCAGTTTTGTACTTCTTACAACACAATATTTTACTTCATTAGTAATATTATGATATCCATGAAGAATCAGGTGAGACTGATAATATGATTTCCCGAGTAGCTCTAATGGAAACAAACCTCTGCAGCAATGGCTATTACACCGTATAAAACGAGTTAAAGATTACAAGGAGCCAATCATGTCTGGAAATACGCACAACACACATGACAATAAAAAGCCTAATAATCCAGTGGGTCTCAATGATCACCACAATAATTACATTATATTATGTGCTGCAATCTGGAGTTGCATGTTGATTTCATTCTCACTTTGTCCAGCCAAATGAATATGGCGAGGCAAGAAATAGCAAGACATACTTTCCACTCCAGACAGCGATATTCTCAGTCTCATCTAAAATTTAGCCAGAGCTGCGTTAGGGCTTTCACCTCACATCTAATGTCAGTGAATTTTCCTGCTGCTGTTGGACGGAGTCATTTTGAAAGTCTTGACGCTGACAGCTGTGGCCTTTGCAGGGCAGCAAAATCAACCAGCAGCACTCACAGTTTCTCTGAAGTGTGCTAAGCCCATTTTAGATTTTTTTTTTTTTAAGTGCTGGCATTGGTATATATATATATATATATATATATATGTCATAGGAATGTTTGTCCTATACAGAATAGAGTCAACCTTTTTATTTAAATGGTAAATTTTTATCTTTTGACCTGCCCACAAATAATTAGGAAAGAGAAAAAAAAAACCTAAAACAGTTTATTATATATAGTTATGATTAATTACACAAGGATAAAATACAGTAAATGTAAAACAACAAGTATAAATATAAATACAGACATATTCACTGGCCACTTTATTAGGTACATCTGTTGAACTGGCCATTAGCCAATCACGCAGCAGCAACTCAGGGTATTTAAACACGTAGACATGGTCAAGATGACCTGCTGAAGTTCAGACTGAGCACCAGAATAGGGAAGAAAGGTGATTTAAGTGGCTTTTCAATATGGCATGGTTGTTGTTGCCACATGGGCTGGTCTGAGTATTTCAGAATCTGGGATTTTCCCACACGACCATCTCTGGGGTTTACAGAGAATGGTATGAACAAGAGGAAAACACCTCGTTGATGCCAGCGGTCAGAGGAGAATGATCAGGCTGCTTCGAGCTGCTTTGAAGGCAAGAGTAACTCATATAATCACTTGCTACAGCAAAGGTGTGTAGAGGAGCATTTCTGAACACACAACACATCGAACCTTGAAGCAGAGGGGCTAAAGCAGCAGAAGACCACACTGGGTGTCACTCCTGTCAGCTAAGAACGGGAAACTGAGGCTACAGTTTGCACAGACTTACCAAAATTGGACAACAGAAGGTTGTAGAAATGTTGCCATCCATGAAAACATGGACGCTCCATCCTGCATCGTATCAACAGTTCAGGCAGGTAGCAGCCATGTCTGTTTTTTTGAACATGACAATGAGTTCACTGCACTCAAATGGCCTCCACAGACACCAGATCTCAATCCAATAGAGAACCATTGGGACGTGGAGGAGCGGGAGACTCTCATAGATGTGGGACGCTGTCATGTCACTCAGGAATGTTTCCAGCACCTCGTTGAATCTGTGCCACAAAGAATTAAAACAGTTCTGAAGGAAAAAGAAGGTCCAAACCAGTGTTAACAAGGTGTACCAAACAAAAAGGCCATTGGGTGTATATGGTAGTTTACAGCAACCCTTCAGATCTGAGGCATTTCTGCTGGGAAACCTTGGGCCCCGCAATCAGGTCGATGTTGCTCCACCCACCGAGACACTGTTGCAGAACATCGCCCACCACCACCTCTTTTAGCTCAGCACAGTTGTTTTAGTACACATTAAACAAACATGGCTTTCTAGTTGGTTTTTAAACTTCATACAGAGTGAGCCTAGTTGTTTTACCTCTTTGTGCTAAGCTAGTTAAGCATCTCCTGGTGTAGCTCCCTATTAAAGCGAGAGATATTAAGCTTCTCATCAGCACATGTCCCAGAATGCTAACTAATCCTAAAAAACTGACACGGATCCTAACAGGCTTAAGCATGATTAATACCACAAAAATTCCTAATAGTGCTATTAAAACATGAGTGTTTTTATTTTTTATTTTTTTTAATGGTACATAACATTTAGTTCAAATTAACATTTAGTGCAGTCATGCAATGTCATTAGGTGAGTGCAGAGTATAATAGATTCAAGTGTGTATTGCAAGGATTAAAGATTCACAATGTGTGATATAGCCTCAGTACTACACCATAACTAAAGGTGGATGTGCTCAAACTGTATGTGTGTGTATCTGGCCCTGACTCGATTTAAGTCAAGGGACTCTTACTGTAGGTAATCAACAATTTATAAAAATCTTCTTCTGTCCCCTCAGGACCTGACCCTACAGTATACACCAATTCTAATACGGAGAAGGATCCCCGCTCTCCCAAAATGAACCTTTTTGGGCACATTCGCATTCAGACACAATAAACACACCTGACTCGCTTGCTCTCTCTCTCTCTCTCTCTCTCTCTCTCTCACTCACTCACTCACTCACTCACTCACTCACTCACACACACACACACACACGCACACTGACACGCTCGCACTCTGTCAGCAGTGGGCAAGAGTCCAGCTGTGAGGCGCCCTGCAAATTGCCAGTGATTACGGCAGTTTTGCAAAATTCAGTGGAGGGAAAAGAGTGAAGGGAGGGATGGAAAGAGAGGGGGAGACGGGGAAAAAAAAGGCAATCAATAAATTCTGAGCAGAGCATCAACGACTTTGACTTTCTAATCCATTTCTCTTCATCCGTCTGTGGTTTGTTTTGATGAGGCAGGGCTGCGTTGTGCATGGGCAGAATCAAAGGTGTTTGTTGATGGATGAAATTTCTGAGCTTTCTTTTCATGTCTTTTCGGCCTGTGAATATTCCAGGTGGGGAGAATGGAGGGCGACTGATCGATAATCATTTAGACCTCAAATTTTATTCCTCACAGAAGAATGGCTTGGTTGTGTGCTTCATGTGTGCTTTTGTTACACTGGGAAATGTTGTGTAGAATGTTTGATAAGAAGTTGATGCCATGGATGGTTTAGCTTAGATTAACATAAAAATAGTAAATGTAGCAGTTATACATCCAGTTTTTCACTAGCTTTACTAGCTTGTTTACTTGTCTTACACAAGGAACTAAACTGGAGCACCCAGAGAAAACATGGGGAGAACATGCAAACTCGACACAGAAAGGTCCCGATGGTGGATTCAAACCCAGGACCTTCTTGCGACGAGGCAACACGGCTAACCACTTCTCCACCATCCCACTCTTTCTCCAACTTTACAGCATTCCTAAAGCTGCCAGAATTCCAAGCTTCCTTCCAACATCATTTTGACCCCATCCTGCAACAATGAAGTCATTTCTTGAAGAAGTTAAGTTGTTAATTTTCATCTAACTTTTATAATTACAAGATTTGACAAAATAAGCATTTAAGATGTTTCAAGGGTTTTTATTAGTTTTAAAAATTATTTTAATATTACCATAAAATTTAAATATGTTAAAATTCACTAATAAATATTACAACAAACAACACAATATCTAATAGATGTAATTATTGTAGAAGAAGAACATTATGGAAAAGATAAAGATGAATTTTGGATAACGAGTAGTATCATTTATGCTAAAATAAAGGAAGGTGCTCAATCTGAAACAGATTGGAATGATCATTGCCTGCATTTTGAAACCGACCTCACAGTCGGCTACAACAAACGTTGGCTCAGGGTCATGTTAGAGCAGCCTTCATATACAGTTGTTGGGTAAACAGGTTTTTTGTGAAGGAAGACACCTGAAATACTTTAATTAAAAAAGCAAAACATTTAATGTATTAAAGAATCAGAAAAAATACACACATGGCCATGCGGGGAACTCAGAGTAAGAGTGAGCTCTCGCTCTCTCTGAGCCCGTGTTCCTGTCTAACCAAAACATTTTTATACACGTTATCTAAGCATAAACAATCTCTGGGCGCTATGGGATGACCTTCGTCATCTCTTTTCAGTAGAGAATGGAGAAGCACATGAAAAGCATTCTAAAGCATAATTATTATTATCACTCTTATTTCCTAAAATCACCCTCCTTTTCTATAAAGTAAGACCAGTATTTGTCCTTTAGTCACTGAGTAAAAAATAAATCCCCAACACAGTATGTTTGTGCACTAGGCAACCTGGCCTGCTGCAGTTTTTGTTTTACATGAATTTCTATGGGGTCAAAATTATGTCCTTGGCGGTTCCAGGTGTAATAATCATATTTTTTCCTTTTTATCCCACACACCCCAAAATTCATTGTATGATACACAACACCAGCAATCTGCAAATACAAGGAGTTTTTTTTTTGGTCTTTTTTGTGCAGCACCGTGCACCTCTTTGTGACCAGTTTCATTTTGTGATGTCCAACAAACTCTAGCAAACACTTGCCAACCAGTCAGAGAGCACTATCTTTTCCACATTCACCTAACAAGCAAAAGATCCCACAAATCCTGACTTCAGGTTTGTGTCAGGAAGGGCATCTGGTGTAAAATAATCTGCCAAATCAAAAATGTGGAACCACATGCCTTGTGAAGAAGGGAGCAGTTGGAAAGTAGCTTATGCTGAGCTAAGCAGCTGCCGGCTCTGGATTTATTGCCACAGGGATGTAACTGTTCATTTTTATCAATTAGCAAGAGACCATCCTTTAACCAAAAAGCCTAAATAGAGAAGAAACACTAGGCTTCACAGAAGTTTTCTGTGGGAATCAATGAAGCTGAGCTGGCAAAGATGGAAGATGTGGGATACAGAAGTTTTTAATTAAAGTCATATCACATTTTTATTGCAATTTACACCTTTTCAAGGCGAGTGGAGCACAGCGGGTGCCCTAAGGACTCTCCCTCTCTCTATCCCCTTATGTCCCTTATGCCACTCTTTCAGTCCCTCATAACAAGAACTTCACAAAAATGCAGGATCGGAGATGACCAACGCTTTGAATACAGGAAACTGCTACAGCAAGAAGGGACTCATCTCCACATGCTTTCACAATGATTTGGCAAATCACAGCTGGCCTTTTATGGCACAGTGTCATTTAGGCAAAGGCAGGAGAAAAGAAACTAAATGTTGTGCCTCTACTCAGGACCACTACAATATCAATTTCAATAGAGACCCTAAGCATTTAGCTGGGTTTGAGAGGAGGTTCCAACTTTAACGACTTATGTCTGAATTAAACAACTGGCACCTTTTATTGCTTCAGTACAATTCATAAACAATACATAAATATACACATTCATAAACATTTTGCACGTAAATAGTACACAGGTGTAACTGAAATAAAAATTTAAAAAGAAAATTAAGTGGCGTTGGATCGGAACTCCCCAAAATAAAGTCTTCCTGTCTTAAAACGATAAAGTCCAGTCTGAAATGTTCTTTAATGTTCCTTGAAACTCAAAGAGCAGTGCTGTAAAGAAATTGTCAGTGTGCTGCCCCTGTTGTCTGCTCCCCGGGTAGGACTAATAGTGCAGAGGGTTTATCTGAAATTCAAGGAATGGCTTGACTCAGTTCTTCAGAGATCTCCTGTAATCTGATCGCATGGCTGGCCACACCATTTCAAGATCATCCATAATCTCACTGGGCTGGACTCACCATCAGTGGTTCTCCAGAATCCTTTATTAGTAGTTAATAAAAAACAAAACAATCTACACAATCAGTGCAGAACAATGAATTTTCATTCTCTCTTATGTTCTTAACATGAGCTCATTAACTTTCTTTCCTCCAAGAGGATCTCATCCGATATTATCCATCATGTATAGTCATATATTCAAGAGTATACTTCAATTCCCATATGTCTTAAGAACAAAGGCTCTTTTATTAGCTTCACAAACAATCATGAGTTACCATAGGTTATAACAGCTAAGGTTTGAACAGTAACATGTTTATTAGATCACAATTGCAATGTCACATAAGGAATAAAATAAGTGAGATGAATGGTGACAACTGCTGTGTGCAATGAAAAGTAACACATTTATCATTCTTTTCTTTTAACAACCAATGTGAATTAATTCACAGTGCAATGCTTTCAATCCTGAGTGAGGCTGGCTCTGCTGAACAGAACCATTTTAATATAAACAGATCAAATGCCTGCCTTGTCTCAAGAGCTTGAAAGAAAAGGAAACTGGGCTTCTTTAAGTTTTTTGAAGACATTTCACCTCTCTTCCAAGAGGCTTCTTTAATTCTAAAACCAAAAGGTGGAGAGTCTCAGGTATTTAAACCCTAGTGGGGGTGGAGGTGGTTGTTGACTCACTATGTGTGTGAAGATAGTTGTAGTTCATTATCCCAAGGAGTTTTTGGTGAAACCACTGTGAGACCTTGACCCACCCAAACATGTGACCTATTGAGGTCACTCTAAGTGGGGGTTGAGGCACCTCAGAAGGGATCTCAAGCTTGCATTGTAGGTGGCTGACAGCTGGTGTTGTAAGCCACCATCTCTGTTCAATGATGATCATTCACAGGTATGTGGCAAAAAAAAAAAATCATCTTGATTAAACTCAGATGAAGTGCATTATCAGAAAGAGCTTGAAAAAAGAAACAAAATGACACCAAGATTGTCAAAATTGGTTCTGAAATAATGGATCAGAAGTTGATTGTTTCGTCCTGTACAGTATGTGACAAAAATTTCATTATTTCATTCCTTCCATTCTTTTTCTTTCTATCTGAAACCTGTGCAGGTAGAAAGAGCATGGGAAAAGATGCAGTTTGATACCTAAACCACATC